>JAHHUM010003106.1:0-55382 GCA_036173005.1 Crenichthys baileyi | reverse complement strand
GTGAAAAAGTTCAAGGGGCGTCTTTGTCAAAGCACAGTACATTAGAAGTGTTTACTGAAGTCTTTCAAAAGTTTTAGCATCAGATATTACAGCTGTTTTGAATGAACTCACATTTTTCCACATTTATGTCATGTTTATATGTTTCTTTTCAGATACCATTATGGATTGATATAAATATTTTTATGAGATTAAAAGTTTTTTTTTAGTTTTAAAATTCCACCCATGACCCTTTTTTAGGATGTCTTCCAGGTGTTTTGGGATTGCTGACACAGACAACTATGCAGAATATGTTTTCATGAATGTAAGCAGTCAGATTTAAAAAACACAGTTTTTTTTTAAAAATGTTTCTTTTTTTAAATCACTGTTTTCACCCATAGGACAGCTTGTTCTTGTGGTGGCAGTTTTTGGAAGCTTTTTCTACTGAAGACCTGAAGCATGGATGACGGCAGATTTTTTACATGAAGAGATATTAGAAAAACACTGTCAGCATTTCAGCTTCTGGAGGGTGGAAATATGGGCTTTTGCTGATTGGGTTTTTAAATGAATGATGTCACTGTAACTTCCTGACTTGACAGGTTTATTATTAAATTTTTTTGTGCAGCTAATTCTGTGTTGTACCTTATGGCTAAAAATTTTCCAGTCTGGCCTCTGAAACCTTCGACACTCACAGGTGTTGAAAGGTCGGTGTCAGGGGTGAGACCTTTGTTTTTACCGGATGCAGCATTGGATGAAGGAAACTTTTTCAAAATTAACCTTTTTAAAAAAAAAAAAAGGGGGTAAAAAAAAAATATCTTTACCAACACGAATTTTTTATCCTCTGGGAGCTGCTGTGCAACGGAGTGTGTTCTGCAGCCGTGTTTGTCTAAAAATTATTTTCAGATGTAGAAAAGCAGTTTAAAGTAACAAAGTAGTGAATTTACAGTGAGAATATGCGTTCAACTGAGGGGTTTTGAATTGGGAGCAGAATTACAGCACAGGTCAGTATGTTTTAGATGCTGTTAGCATCATGACAGAAATAGTTTAACGTACATCACCTTCTGTAGTTATAGAACAGGTACACAAAAAATATCTCGTGGCACCACATTTATTACCAAATACTTTTTTCCACATACTACAAAAGTAAAAATACTTTTTCTCAGGTATACGTTTATGTTTTGAAAAAAACGTATTTGTTTTCGACAACGACTGTGTTGTCTCTCCTTATAGACGGACTCTGTAGCTGTTAACAAGGTTGCAGGAAAATGGTTTTAGAAGCCCCTTTTTGGAAAATTTAAAACTCTAAATGTTGAATTGCCACGATTATTAGTGCCCTTGTAAATAGTGTTTTGTGTTAAAAAACCGAAGAAAAAAATTGTACTTTTGAATATTGAATAAATATAATTAAAACCATGAACTCTTTTGAACAATTCATGAAAAGTGATAACTTAGCCTTTTTTTTGGAGTTTTCTGTCATGACACAATGTCCTCACATATAAGCTTGATTAAACGAAATAGATACAAAAAATTAAGGGGTTAAAATTTTAAAATGTATAACATGCTGGGGGATAAAGGAGACGAAGGAAAAAATATGGGGTGTTTATTCATGACAGTAAAGAGGTTTTGGGTCATCAGAAATCAATTGATACTCAACTGATACTTAAAAATGTTTTAAGTGGGTTTTTTTTTTACAAAATTACATGAAATTGAATTTTTTTTACCTTTTGATGTGCTCACATAAACCTGATACACTATAGATAGTTGCTCTCTGATTTAGTGGCTGGTGCAAGTCTAACATCTACAGCCCAGATTGCCATTACAACCTATGAAGGTCTGCTTTATGTGGAAATGATAAAATACTCTCACCATAATCATTATTTAGAATGGATGTGTGTACGTTTTTGCCTTTCGCCTTCCCTTGTTTAGTTTTGAAATTTTTCAAAGCACACCTTTTCAGTTTCCTTTTAACTGTACTGCCCTGAACAACATTTAAAGCACGAACTGAGACCTGCAGACTCTGAGGTTATTGGCAATTTCTTCGCTGCATTATATGGTCTGACCTCTAGGTTGAGCTATATCCTATGCTTTCTCTCTAAAAATGTATGTCCTAAAGGTTTTCTGCTTGTGAATAATCCTTCTTATTGCAGAAAGATGGATTTCAAAATGTTATAAACCTTCCCAGATCTAGGAGCAGATGCCTTGCTTTCCTGAGATATTGCAGATGGCACTGGCATTGCTTTAGCACACACCTCCAGGCTTTAGTTTTCAAAGAGGTACTCCTACCTTCTGATGGTCACTCATTGAGATGCAGTTATTTATCAAAATTCCTTACTATTTCCTAGTTATAAGTTCTATGAGAGCTTTAAGAACGTATCAAACACTACATCTGCATTTTGGCTCAGTTTTAATATGTCCTGTGCTGTTCTTCATCAGGACCACATTTAATTTTTATGTCATGATTGTTTATTTGTTTATGAATTACTTTACAGATCTGGCATCGTTGTGGCACACTTTACTTCATTTGGTTGGAGCCTCTTTAGTCAGTTTAGGGTATAAAATTACAAACCACACCTGTGGGGAGTCCGTTGCAAATTATATTATAGAATAACTATGGAATGTGAATATCTAAGGGAAATGTTTTTGCTTCAATTATTTTTGTTAAAGTTTAACAGTTGTGGATATGTCTGTGACTGGAAACAGGGGGCCAGGCCTGGTTCTCTGAAGGCCTATCTAGATGAGGAGGGGTTAAGGTGAGATATTTAATTTGTGAAAACATGTAAACACATCTATATAGAGCGTTTGAGGCAGTTTTGTTCTTAAAATTTGGGATCATGATGGAAGCATGAAATACTAACTACAGACCAACATTTTACAGGTTTAATGAACAACGTATATGAGGGTCTTGATGAAGCTGATGGACAGAGAGGACAGCATTTACTCCAAATCAGACATGAATACAATAAAGGAGGCTGTTGTGGGTTATTTTGGATCCCAAGAAGAAACCTTTCTCAGTGACTTGTACAGGAAAATAAACCTGTAGACATGAATACTATGATCTGTGGTCAGGACTATATATCTTTAAATGTCATGTAATTCACTAGTAGTCTTGTCATTAAACTTACAATATGTCACATCTTCTTTTAGTTGTGAAGAAAAATGATGCATGTCTTTTCCCAAGCTTTGCTACTTGAAACTCCTCATTAAAATATTCAAGAATTTTTAAAAGAATAAGGTAAATTTGAACCTTTTGACAACAAATATTTTACTTCAATAATAAGAGTAACAAGGGGCCTTCGCTAAACATGAATAATTACATAAAACTCTGCACACTTTTTGTTTACAGAAAAAAGTGACTGTTTCATTTTTACAATCAACCAAACTTTTTATTTGCATTTTGCAGTGTATGAGAACACCATGACAACATTAATCCCGAACAATTTACCTATCTGCCCACATGATGTATTACATATTTTCTGAAATTGCACATACATTTTTACGACAATGCATTGAAATCCAGTTTTTAAATCTATTTTGAATGTACACCTTTCCAAAAGGATCTATTCTCATGTGTGATAGCCAGGTTACCACAGCGATATAGACCTGTTCCTGAAAATATATTAAGACATTTTTAATTTGAATTTTAAATATATGTGAACATTTTACATCCAGTTCAAAAACAAGAATTTTAAATTTATAACTTTATGAATTTTTATAGTGCATATTAGCAAGTAATTACACACACATATAAATCATATATACCGGTATATATATATATATATATAGAGAGAGACAGAGAGAGTGAGAGAGATTATATAGATTTACATAACTTTAATAACTTTGTTATTATGATCAGCTCATTCCCTTGTACAGATTCCTAGCATGCATCCCTCACAATGATTAGGCTCATGGGGATTCCTGACATCGAAGGCATTGAACGGTCTTCTGTTTTGTCCGAGGTTTTCATGGTAGCACTTTATTCTTATTTTCTCCACCAGGTTCTCCATGAGGATTTGAACGTTGTCGGACTCGACGCTTGCCTCACCATAGGCGCATTCTGACATCTACTGCACTTTTGACGTAAGGGCCTCACCTTGACAGTGCCCTGCCCATCCATTAGGTGCATGTGGAAGATCACCATGACCCGGTTTGAAGGCCAACTTCTTCTACATGAGGTACAGCTGAATCTAATAAAAATAAGATACTTCAATATAAATGTTACTATTATGTTATATATTATAGTGCAGAATCAAACAGTATTCAAGTGTATGTATATATGCATACTGTATAAATACTAATTTATTTACTACCTATATCAGAGCACAAAGGTGAGTTTGTCTAATTTGTTTAGCTCACAACTGCTACTGAAACAAAGCCATTTGTTATGATTTTGAAAGCAAAAATTGTTTGGAATATTTCCATCAGCTGTGTCACATTTAACAGAAAGCTACAACTCTTAATGTGCTTTGTTGATTTACAGGAAGTATATCAAAATTATATACAGTTCAAGGAGTGAGGTTGTTTTATGGTAAAACTCTTTTTATCTTCCTTAGTATCCAATATCTGCTTTTACTGGACCCGCAGGTTATATTTCTGAGTGAAAATAGTAGAATGACTTTGACACAGTGGGTAATGGGGAATATAAGCACATTTCTACCAACAAGTTGGAACTTTCTAATGACAGGAATTTGTGATACTGATAAAAAAAATCTGGCCAAATAAAATGGTCACCACCTTGGCATAGATCTAGTGCAAAACACTTTCAACTTGCATCCAGCAGATGGACATTTAGAGATGCAAATTCTACAAGTTCATGGAAATTCACTGTAGTCTAGTACTGACCTTGCACTTGTTTTCCTGATGTACGTCTCCCAACCCAGCTCTGGACTATGGGGCACAATGGTCTCATCAAACTCCAATTTCCAAGTGTGTCCTCTGCTATGGAGCACTGCAATTTCAGTCTGAAAGATGCGTGTCCATTCTTGTTGATCCATCTTTTAGAAGCAGATGAGGCTGTTGGTTGAGAAGTCAGAGCTGGAACAGCTTATCTGTACAGTTGACAACAGCTGATCTGTACAGTTGACAAACAGCTTGTGACTGTGACTCATCATCACCCAGAGGAAGGGCTGTGGCACTCAGGAAAGCGAAACCTACAAGTGTACAACAAACTGCCCTAAGTTTCAGTTACAGTTTATTCAGAATGAGAATATTTATCTAAAGAAGATACTGAAATGAAACTGAAATCTGATTCTAAGGAGAGAAACACTGAAACCTGCTGGTGTGAGTTATGACTACATGACGTATTTGCATTGGAATATACTGTAGGCAAGTAGTGCACAAGTCTCCATTTTAAACAACTTTTGCAAACATTAATTCATATTTCATTCCATAAATGTTTGCTTTCAAATGAATTTTACATACATGGATGTCTAGAAGAAATAATGTTTTATTACCAATTTTAAAGTGTGTAGCTTAACCTGGATGGGTTTAAATGTTTATAAAGAGTTTAAATATGTATACTTTAACATATACTATTCCTTTTTAGATGTAATAATGATCCTATCGTTACAAAGCTAATAGTGAATGAAATACACAAAATTGTTCTCAAGCTTTTTCTTTTTTTTTTTTCAAACAAAACTGAGAGGTTTGGCATGCATTCGCATACTGCACCCTTTACTGTCACACCCATAAACAATATCCAATATAACCAGTGGCTTTCACAAGTAGATTAATAAGCACACAGAGTCAACTTGTGTATATGAAGGCCTCAGAGGTTTGTTGGAGAACATTAGTAAACAAAAACCATAAATAAAACCAAAGAACACAGCAGACAGGTCAGGTTAAGTTGTGGAGAAATTTGAAGCTGGGTTAGGTTACGAAACAATTTCCTGAGCATAGAACATCTCAAGGAGCACCTTTCAGTCCACTATATGAAAATGAACGAGTATGGGACACCCGCAAACGTACATAACATGGCCATCCACCTAAACCGACAAGCCTGGCATGGGGAGCATTAGTCAGGAAAGCAGTGGCAATAGTTTCTATCTATTTATGTGCAGAGCTGGTGGAGGTATACTACATCAAACTCACAGATGTAATATCAGTAAAATGTGTTTTAAATATTGACTCCAGTTGAATGCATAAGCATGCCACACTTTCCATATTTTTATTCCTGAAACTTGTATTTCTGAAAACTATGTATCGTTTTTCTTCCCACTTCACAGTTTATGCTACTTTATGTTTTCATCTCATTTATAATCTTAATACAATACTGTCTGTGTTTGTAATGTGATGAAAGGTACAAAATTTCAAAGACCATGATTACTTTTGATAGCCACCATAACAATAGATAAACGATGCTTATCTTTTCTGACAGAGCCATGCAACTTGATAACTGTATTCATTAATCCAAAAGTGTCTATTAGGACCTAATTTTCAAGTTTAACGTTTGATAAGAGAGCAACAATTGTGTGTTTTCTAATTTGTAAGGCATGGTGTAAAATACATGCATACTGATCCCATAAGTGGAGTCCAAAAGCGTTGGGTCCTACTCAAAAGACCTATAAGAGAGAAGGGGTTGAAATAAAAGCGTGTGTACGCGCTCTTATTTTGAAACCGGAAATGCGCGTCAAATGTCGCTATGGTAACAGACACAATCCTGTAGGTTAGCTTGTGAACAAGTTAACCAGTTTTTTTTATTACTTGTGAGCCTATTTTTCAGTCAAACATGGTGGAGGGGTCCGATACGTATCTTATACGACCTAACCATCAGCACAAGTGAGTTTGCCGAATTAGTTATATGTTTCTTTTTAATTAGTAAGCGTTGCTAGCGAGGTTTTGGCTAACGCAAGCTCGTCGAACTAGTAAAGCATTATGGACTTTACTATAATCTTGTGCTACTTTAAGAAAGGTCTTTGCGTGAACGCATGGCAAAAAAATATCGTTACTTTTTAAAATTACAGTGCGCACATTTGGTAGATAATAAAGAATGCCTGTAATGTGTTTAAGTTAGGTTCATTTTTATTCTATTTAGCTGTATTTACTGGAATATAGATGCAGTTATTTATGGTAAATTTATATTTACACACTCTTAATTTAGCAGCTTATCAAAACATAACTGACAGGGGTATCAACAGGGTCATTTTGGAGAAATACGCCTTCCTAATTTTCCCTTTAATCTGAAAAGCATCTCACAAGGTTTTGCTGCTGTTGTCTTCACTTGTTATTTAGTCATCTGTATGCAGAATAGAGTTTGTTTTCGTTCACCGTGATTGAGAGTTGCATGTTGTTTGCTGCTGACAGCAACACATCCCAAATATAAAAGCCACATCTGGATCTTCAGGGGCCAAGGGCTTGTCAACATCTGCCCTTGAAAACGTGGTCAGGGTCACTTTACATAACAAAAAGAGGATTTATATGTTGTATAGCAGTTATTCCCTTAAATTATGATATTTCTTTCTAAACGGAGGCAATGAGTCTTCACTTTCAGCAGATAGTTGAATGTGTTTTGGGATTAATGAAAATAAACATTGTGTGCATGTTCAGTTTTACTGTTTTAAAGGCAGTTGCATGAAGGTGATCAAATAACAATAACGTCAAACTCAGTCTACACAATAACATTAGATTAAAAGTACATTGAAAGTATGTAAGTTATTTGGGGCAAATAGATTAGTCACAGAGTGTGGATAACAGATGAAAATGTACACTAATTTGTGACCTCTGCTAAGACTAGAGTTCATTATCTTGTATTTCTATTCATTGTGAAATCTTTCAGGTTCAAACCAACTGTCGTAAAGGATTACATCCGAGAAATTGTGAGGGAGCGTCTGTCTGGAGTGCAGTACGACCCAGAGAATGTCCCAGAGCTGACCCGTTCACTGGCAGAGAGCGTTAAGGACAAAGTGAAGAGTTAGTGCTGCATGTGTCCTCCTTTGGACTTTACCCTAAACATGCTGTGAAAATGTCCTAGCCAGTGATTATCGTCTTCTCACACAAACAGCAAGATGAGTTTCATTGGTATTTTTAGAGCTTCAGCAAAATGTAACATTTTTCTGCAGACCTGCAGGGTCTAAACACACAACAAACAAAATCAGCTAAAAAAAAATGTAAACCTAATAAACCATCGGCATCGAGACAAATCTAAATAAATGAAAGTGACAAAGCTTTAGATTAGCTTCCTTTTTGTGGCTATGGCTTTAGTCAGCAGCAACACGTCTTTCATTTAAAAGAAAAAATAATTTAACATGGTGAAGTTATGTTTGTATATGAATCAAATATATTACAGGCTGTCCTGTTTTTCTCTTATTTTGATTACATTTAAGGAACAGATAAACAACTAACAGGAACTTTGTTTTGCTTTGTGCTCAGATGCAGGATTTGAAAGATACAAGCTTGTTGTGCAGGTGCTCATTGGAGAACAACGAGGACAAGGAGTCAAGTAAGTTATATCTGGTATTCATAAGCAAAAACAGCCTGAGCTGTCTGTTAGAAATCATGCTGTAACTTTAGAAACTCCTTGAATCTTAAAATCAGAAGGTTAAGAAGGAAGCACAATGCTGAGCAAATATGACCGAAAGTGTTTGTTTCTGGTTTCTTTCCCAAAACGTCATTTTAATTCAGAGAAAGATTCGTTCAGAGAAACGTGCACAATCTCCTGCACCTGCATTAATAGTAATGTCATATTATTTCCACATTTTTAATAGCTAGTCTTGCTGACAATTTTTCACATTTGGTCTTATTACAACCACAAAATCCAATGTACTTCCCTGCATTGCAAATGACTCTGAGGTGGAAAGAAATTGTCACATGATTTTCATTTTTTATACAAATAAACAGTTGTTGAAGGGCTGTGGCACCCAGGAAAAAGAAAGCTAAAAGCATATAACAAAGACAGTGTTTATCTGAATTAAGATTATTTATCTGATGGAGATACAGAAACGAAACTTAAAGCTGTCAATACTCAAAGAAACAATGAAACCTGCTGTTGTGAGCGATCACCACATGTACTAGTATTTGCATATAATCTGAAAAATAATATCCCAAGATTTGACAAACCTACGAAGGGATGGCTGTCCATCTAAAGTGACTGCGGCAAGAAGACCATTAATCAGAGAAGCAGCCAAAGGGTCCTTGGTAAGTCTGGTAGAGCGGCAGAGATCCACAGCTCAGGTTGAAGAATCTGTCGACAGGACGAATATTAGATGTGGACTTCACAAATCTGGCCTGTATGAAAGGGTGGCAAGAAGAAGGATATTTTAAAAGAAAATTGGGAAGTCAAATTTACAGTTTGGTACTAGTCTTGTAAGGTAGACACCAAACTTGTAGAAGAAGGTTCTCTGGTCAGATGAGGAAAAATAAATCCTTTTGGTCTACATGTAAAACACTATGTGTGTGGGACTCTTAAAACCGCACCCCACCCTGAACACACCATTGTCGCTGTAAGACTCTGTGCTGTGGGGATCCTTCCCCTTAGCAGGGAGATGGGATAAGAAAATGACCCGAGTTAAGTACAGGGACGGGTCCATAGGTTCAACTTTCAGGAGGAAAACTGTCATAAACATACAGCTAGAGCTGCAATAAAATGATTAAGATCAAGATGTATTTATGTGTTATGGCCTAGCCAAAGCTCAGACCTAAATCCAATTAAGAATCTGTTGCAGGTTTGAAATTGTTGGTTTCATAACCTCTCATCCAATCCTACTGAGCTTGAGCTGCTTTGCAAAGTGAAATGGAATAAAATTTCAGACTCTAGCTGCACTAAGCTGGTGAGAGAGATAGTTCAAAGAACTAAGAGCTGTGATGGCAGCGAAAGGGGATTCTACAAAGTAAAAACTCAAGCTGGCCGAATATAAATGCATGCCAGACTTTTCAGATTGTATTTGTTAAAAAGACCGTTAAAATCACAAATCACTTGCCTTTCATTTCTATGTCAGGCTCTACTTTATGGAGGCTGTAATGTCACTCAGCGTGTAAAAGTTCAAGGGGCGTCTTTGTCAAAGCACAGTACATTAGAAGTGTTTACTGAAGTCTTTCTAAAGTTTTAGCATCAGATATTACAGCTGTGTTTGAATGAACTCACATTTTCTCTCCACATTTATGTCATGTTTATATGTTTCTTTTCAGATACCATTATGGATTGATATAAATAGTTTGTTATGAGATGTAAAAGTTATTTTTTAGTATTAAATTCACATCCATGACCCATTTTTAGGATGTCTTCCAGGTGTTTGTGGGATGCTGACACAGACAACTATGCAGAAGATGTTTTCATGAATGTAAGCAGTCAGATTTAAAAACACAGTTTTTCTTTAACAATGTTTCGTTTTTTTAAATCACTGTTTTCACCCCATAGGACAGCTTGTTCTGTGTGGTGGCAGTTTTTGGAAGCTATTTCTACTGAAGACCTGAAGCATGGATGACGGCAGATTCTTTTACATGAAGAGATATTAGATAAACACTGTCAGCATTTCAGCTTCTGGAGGGTGGAAATATGGGACTTTTGCTGATTTAGTGATTTTATAATGAATGATGTCACTGTAACTTCCTGACTTGACAGGTTAGTTATTAATATTTGTGCAGCTAATTCTGTGTTGTACCTTATGGCTAAAAATGTTCCAGTCTGGCCTCTGAACCATTCGACACTCACAGGTGTTGAAAGGTCGGTGTCAGGGTGAGACCTTTGTGTTTACCGGATGCAGCATTGGATGAAGGAACCTTTTCAAATTAACCTTATTTAAAAAGATAATTCAATAATCAAATATCTTTACCAACACGTTATTGTTTATCCTCTGGAGCTGCTGTGCAACGGAGTGTGTTCTGCAGCCGTGTTTGTCTACAAATTATTTTCAGATGTAGAAAAGCAGTTTAAAGTAACATAATGTAGTGAATTACAGTGAGAATATGCGTGGTTGAATTGGAGCAGAATTACAGCACAGGTCAGTATGTTTTAGATGCTGTTAGCATCATGACAGAAATAGTTAACGTACATCACCTTCTGTAGTTATAGAACAGGTACACAAAACATATCTCGGTGGCACCACATTTATTACCAAATACTTTATTCCACATACTACAAAGTATAATACTTCTTCTCAGGTATACGTTAGTGTTTTGTAAAAACGTATTTGTGTTCGACAACGACTGTGTTGTCTCTCCTTATAGACGGACTCTGTAGCTGTTAACAAGGTTGCAGGAAAATGGTTTTAGAAGCCCCTTTATTTGGAAAATCAAAACTCTAAATGTTGAATTGCCACGATTATTAGTGCCTTGTAAATAGTGTTTTGTGTTAAAAACCGAAGAAAAAAATTGTACTTGTGTAATATTGAATAAATATAATTAAAACACCATGAACTCTTGAACAATTCATGAAAAGTGATAACTTAGCCTTTTTTGGAGTTGCTGTCATGACACAATGTCATCACATATAAGCTTGATTAAACGAAATAGATACAAAAGTTAATGGTTAAAATTAATACTGTATAACATGCTGGTGGATAAAGGAGACGAAGGAAAAAAGATGGGATGTTTATTCATGACAGTAAAGAGGTTTTGGGTCATCAGAAATCAATTGATACTCAATTGATACTTAAAAATGTCTTAAGTGGTTTCTTTTTTACAATAATTACATGAAATTGAATTTTTTTACCTTTTGATGTGCTCACATAAACCTGATACACTATAGATAGTTGCTCTCTGATTTAGTGGCTGGTGCAAGTCTAACATCTACAGCCCAGATTGCCATTACAACCTATGAAGGTCTGCTTTATGTGGAAATGATAAAATACTCTCACCATAATCATTATTTAGAATGGATGTGTGTACGTTTTTGCCTTTCGCCTTCCCTTGTTTAGTTTTGAAATTTTTCAAAGCACGCCTTTTCAGTTTCCCTTTAACTGTACTGCCCTGAACAACATTTAAAGCACGAACTGAGACCTGCAGACTCTGAGGTTATTGGCAATTTCTTCGCTGCATTATATGGTCTGACCTCTAGGTTGAGCTATATCCTATGCTTTCTCTCTAAAAATGTATGTCCTAAAGGTTTTCTGCTTGTGAATAATCCTTCTTATTGCAGAAAGATGGATTTCAAAATGTTATAAACCTTCCCAGATCTAGGAGCAGATGCCTTGCTTTCCTGAGATATTGCAGATGGCACTGGCATTGTTTTAGCACACACCTCCAGGCTTTAGTTTTCAAAGAGGTACTCCTACCTTCTGATGGTCACTCATTGAGATGCAGTTATTTATCAAAATTCCTTACTATTTCCTAGTTATAAGTTCTATGAGAGCTTTAAGAACGTATCAAACACTTCATCTGCATTTTGGCTCAGTTTTAATATGTCCTGTGCTGTTCTTCATCAGGACCACATTTAATTTTTATGTCATGATTGTTTATTTGTTTATGAATTACTTTACGGATCTGGCATCGTTGTGCCACACTTTACTTCATTTGGTTGGAGCCTCTTTAGTCAGTTTAGGGTATAAAATCACAAGCCACACCCGGATTACATGTTTCATACAGAGCAGGCTTGAGGTAGTTGCAAACTTGGTGACTGATTATAGTCACTTGCCCTGGGGGGCCTGAAGATGGAATAAAAATCTTGTAGTGTGCACATATACTTCAAGCCCAAATTTATTCATACCCCTGGCAGATCTTAGAGTAGAGTAGAGTAGAGTTTTTATTGAAAAGTAAATGAAAACAGTTTATTCCTTTCAAAATTGGCAATCCTTTAACTTTGTTCTATTATCTTTTAAAAGATGCATTTCTCAGTTCCTGCAGAAAAAAAGTATTGGTGAATAAAAAAAAAAATTATACCTAAATCTGCCAGGGTTTTGCATAATTTTGGTTCATTCTTCCTGAATCTGCGCTTAATATAAAAGCATGTTCAGTTGCTATGTCTGCAGTTATTATAGAATATAGATATTGGAAAAAAAAACTGAACGTACATTTTAGGGGGTCATATTTATAATAAATAATGTGGAATGACTGATGTAATTGCTGGGTCTCTTCATTGTAAAACGTGCTGTGTCAAACCAACCAATAAGCAAGTCAGCCAAACAGGAAAGCAAGAAAGCAAACAAAAAGCACACGGCAAAATGTCAAACAAGGACAATTTAAAAAGGGAGGTTAAATGTTGCCATCATGGCTGGTGGGTTTAACTGGCCTGCAAATGAAATTCTGCTTATGGCCTCCAAACAACCTAGGACCGGTTCTGTTTTTATAATCCTCATTAAGATATTTTGGAATATTAAAGTTCTGAATTGTGTCCAGACAGAAAGCTTTCCTGTGAACTAAAGTAGCCTGTGACTATTGACATTTATTCACAGTGGACCTCAATGAGCCCAGCAGTGGAGGATTTTGCCAACATTCTTTTATTAATTTGTTCAGGAAACAGACGTGTCTTGAATTAAACATAAAGTACCTTTCAGACATTTGTATTTTTGTAATCATGCATGAGCCTTCTTGTCTGACTTCAGAAAAGTGCCCCCCCCTGCAGGAAATCTAGCAGCTTTTGAGACTGAAATTAGGCAAATTGTCTATATGCTGATTACCTATAGGCCTACACACCAACTAAACAGAGGGTTGCAGGTCTACTTCTGGTTTTAAAAGCACAGCTGATTTGTGAATGGGTTTTTTAAGGATTCAGTTGAATATTACAAACTATAAATAAAAATATTAGATTAGGAAAACATTTAGACACAACATTCCTTTGCAGAAATTCATTTTTTAAGTTTTGGGATTACCGGGGGGGAAAGGGGGTTCCCTTAAATTTTAAGAAACTAATTCCCTTATTAAAAACCCGGTGGGGGGGGGTGTCCCCAAAATAACCCACAGGAAATCCCCTTTCCCCTGTGGGGTGAAATTTGGGGGGAAAAAAACCCCCAATAAAACCCAAACCAAAAATTTTTTCAACCCCCAAAACCAAAAGGGGACCTAAACAACCCATCCAAAACCCCTTGGGGGTTTTGAACCCAGGTGTTTTAAAACGGGGTTTCAATGGGGGGAGCCCATATTAAGAAAAAATGAAGGGGGGGGGTTGGGGGAAGGGCCTACAGAAAAAAAATAAAAAGGGAAAATTGAAAGGGGTTTGGGTTGGGGGCATTTTGGGGGGCGGGTTTTTTTCCTATTTTCGGGGTTATGGAAATCGGGGGGGCAAAATTGGGGTTAGATTAATGGTTTTCTGAAACAAAGGGGTGTGGGTTTGATACCCTTAATTTCTTTTTTCCCGGGCTTTTGGGGGGTTCTGTCCCCCCCGGGTTAAACCCCAACCCTTTTTGGGGGGGTTCACCGGGGACTAATCCAAAACAGTCTCCCTCTTTCCCCTTTTTTCCTTCCCTCCCATATATACCCTTTGTTCTGTTTAATCCTCCCCGGAAACATTTGGGATCATGCCCCTTTTTTTTTTGCCGTTCTTTTTGGGTTCAGAAGGGCTTTCCCTGCCTGTAATTTCCGCCACCCTTTTTAAAAGAAAAGGGGTTTTCTTTTTTTAAATCTTTATTCACTTACCATCATGCGGGCCTGTTTCTGTTTTTTTCCGGGGGGGAAAAGCCCCAAAAACAGAAATGGTTTTAAATCTATAAAAAAGGGGGTTTTTAACATCCCGGGGAAACAAATTGGGGAAGGATTTTTCAAAAGAAGGGGGGGGTTTTTTCCACGAGATTTGTTTCCGGAAAAAATGGGGTAAAGACTTTTGGGGAAAATTTTTTCGGGGGAAAATAACCCAACCCTTTTAAAAGTACCCCGGTGTTTTTAAAAATTTCAACCCTTTTTTGGGGACAAAATTTTATTAGAAAAGTAAAAATTTCCAACATAAAAGTGTAATAATTAAATTGCAAGGGAAAAAATTTTTTACTTGAAATAAGTTGGGGGAAAAAAAAAAAACGCAGCTGCATTGTTTCCTCAGGAGAGTCTTTTTTTATTCCCTGCTTGAATAACTTTTTTACAAAACTCATTTTTGCAAAACCTTTTTAGAAATTTAAAAATTTTTCTATTTTTGGGGGCCTTTGTGAAAACCCAAAAAATCCCCTCCTTTTAGGTAGGCATAGAACTGGGCCTTTTAAAACTTGGAGAAATTGGACCCCATGGGGTTTTGGGGGGGGTTAAAAAGGAACAGAGAAAAAACCAGAAAAAAAAAAAGGGGGGGGGGGGGCCCGGAATTTTTAATTTAACAAGCTTTAAGGGGGGGGACGGGTTGGCGGGGGTTTCTTTTTTTAACTGTAAAACCAAAATTACAAACCTTTTATTTTACAGAAGGGGGTTAAAATTTCCATTAATTTTCCATTCAAAGGAAAACTTTTTAAAAAAAAGGGGTTGTAAATGAAACGGTTTTGAAAAGCACCACTTTAAATTGGGGCCGGGGGCCCCGGCCCAAAAAGGGGGGTTTTTTGCTTTTTTTTCTGGGGGGGGGGCCGGGCCAAAAAAACTAAAAAAAACCAAATAAAACTAAAATTAAAAGGCCCCGGGGGGGAAAAAAAACCCTGTCCCCCCGGTAGGGGGTTTTGGGGAATCTAATTAAAAAGCTAAAAAAAAATTCAGTTTAGTTTGCCCTTTTTTTTTTTCCTTTTTTCCATTTGAATTTTCCCTTTGCAAACCAAAACGCCCTTTAATTTTTAAATTTTTTTTTTTAAATTGGGGGTTTGTGCACTACCCCAATATACACAAAACTTCTTCTTCCCAGGGGTCAAATCCCAACAAAAACAAAATTTGTAAAGAATTTGGGGAATTTACCCCTCAAAGTCGGGCTTACTCCCCCCATGTTACCCCCTTTTTTTTAAAAGTTTTTTCCCAAACAAAAACTGCTGGGGCAGTATAACGGGGGGGGGAAAAAAAAAGATTTAAAACCCTTATTTCTTTTTGTTACTTTTCCCAAAACCCGGGAATTTTGGAGAGCCTTAATGTTTTAACCTTACTTTTTTATTTTGGGGGTTAAATTTAAAAAAAATAAAAATTATCCTAAAAAAATTTTTTTGGGGGAATTTTACAAATAAAATTAGCAAAAATTCATTGTTTTGTTTTAGCTTTGATTTTAAAAAAGGCGGGAATTTTAAAAAAAAATAAACTACGAGTTAAAATAACAAATATTTTTGTGTAAAAAAAAAAAAAAAAAAATAAAAAAAAAAACCCAAGGGGAAAAGGGGGTAAAATTGGGGAAATAAAACTTTAAAACAAAAGAAAATATTTTGGGTATTAGGTTATCAAAAATTCCAGTGTTTAAAATTTAAAACTCTGAATTAAAAAGGGGGATGGGGGGTTTAGGAAAAATTTGGGGAAAAAAAGCAAATTGGGGGTTATTTGACCACCCAAAAGGGAAGGGAAATTCTATAAAAAGGGTATTAGGCGGGGAAGGGGAAGGAACGGGGGAGGGTTTTAAGGTGGAACTTTTTCCAAAAATTTAAGGGTTAAACGGGGGGGAATAATTAAAACCCAAAAAAATGGGTTTTTTTTGGGGTTGTCAGGAAAGAAAAAAAAAACCTTAACAAAAAAATTAAGGGGGGTGGTTTGGGGGATGGTAAAAAAAAAAGGGGGCCCAAAATAAAAAACCGTCCCAATGGGGGGGTGCGGGGAGAAAAAAAATGGGTAAATGGGCAAAATTAACGGTTTGGGGAGGATAGAGAAATTTGGTTGGGAAACAAAAATTTTAAATCTAAATCCTAATTCTGCTTGGACTTTGGGGACAACAAAACCTAGGGCAAATAGAAAAAAAGGGGAATGTTATGGTTGCCATTTTTAAAAAAACAGAGGGGAACCCAACAAAAAATGCTAGGTAAAAATTAACCCAAAAAAAAAACCCTTTTTGCCAAAACCCAAATTGAAAAAATAAACCTTTGGGGGAAAAAAAGTACCCACAACGCTAACATATGTTTAGAAAAAACATATTCATGTTTTTTGGGGAAAGGGCCCGGGGTTACAAGGGGGATAAACCCAACTGAAGAAAATCCTTGGGCATTGGAAAGGGGGGGGGAAAAAAGATCTTTCATTTCAGGTCGGACTCCCTTAGAGGAAAATACTTAAAAAGGGGAGAAAAAAGGGGCCAACAATTTGGGTTAAAAAGGTGCAAATATGTGGGGGGAAAGGAAATGGTTGAGAAAACAAAAAAACCCAAGGGCCGCGGGGGAAAACAAGTTTCACAAAAAATTGAAATAGGGGGGGGGGAAAGGGGGGGTTTAAACACAATTAGGGGGCTATTTCATTTTCTTCTAAAAATCATAAATTTAAAAAAGTTTGGTATATTAACTTTCTGGTTGTAAATTACAAAAAGGGGAAAAAGGGGTTTAAAGGGGAAGGGGGTTTTTTTGGGGGCCAGGGTTTTTATGAAAATAATTAGAAATAAGGGGGGGTAAGGGGAACAAAAGGGGGGGAAAAAAACGCAAAATTTTTAAACTTTAAGGGTAGGGGTTTTTTAAAAAATAAAACCCAAAAATTTTAGTTTTAAGATTTAAAAGCAGGGGAAAAACAAAGGGGGGAACTTTTAAAAAAGGGGGGTTTAAGGGTGGCAAAAATGGAATTTGAAAAAAAAGATTCTTGTTTTTAAATGAAATTTCAGGTCAATAACAAAAGGGGGGTGTGGGCCAGGAAACGGGAAAAAATTAAAAAAGGAAAAATTTGGTAAAAGAAAAAAAAAAAAAAACTTGTTGGGACAAAGGGGGGGGTTTTCATGAACAAGGGTTTTAAATTATGCACTTTAAATATTTACAAAAAATTTTGGGTAAATTTTTTCCATTGGTGTCAAAAAAATCAAAAAATTTAAAAAGATTTTCAATATAAAAGAGGGGGAAATGTTTTTGGGGGAATGGGGTTGAGGGGGGGGGGGGTTCATCTTCCTTAAATAGAAATCGGGGAATTATATTTAATAAAATTAAACCCGGGGAAATTAGGGGAACGGTAGGATTTACAGTCTCTAAAGTGGTTCCATAATTGCTAAGCTGGCCATTAAAAAATAGTTGTCAGTGTAATTACAGAAAATGATTGGTTGCAGTCTGTATTTTCATTGAATGTGGTGTTCCCTTTGTTCTATTCTTTTTTTATCATCCGATATCGACAGCTGTTTGTCAGTGATAGCTGCCCTTTGCATCAGCTACAACAGTATGTGACACTAAGTCTTGCTGGATCCTCTGAGAAAGACAATTAATTAATGTTCAGTGTCACATTTCATGTATTATTAGCACTTGTGAAACATGGTCACTCATATTATCACAAATTGTCAGGTCACATAATGCTGGAATAGGATCCTCAAGAGTAATTGTGACAACTATCTAAAGTGTGATGGTTTATTGTGCGGCTGAAGAAAGGAATATCGTGTGAAATGACTCGTAGCTAAAGTTCATGCTTTAACAGTTGTTTCTATTGTCTTCTAAATGATGAGCTAGTGTTAGAGGATTTGCTCCCTCTCACCTTAGGTTGATTTTATTTTGCTTTACTCAATACAAAACCAAATACAGCTGTCGTCACATGTAATTGTAGAAACCCTGTACAATTACATGTGATTGTCCCTAATTCTCACCCAGCATACATGAGAAAAGAAGCTATTCTTAAATTGTTTTTCTTTTTTACTGATTTCAAAATTTGCTACAAGTCAAACTTAGCCCAACCTCTGATGAATCATTTAGTATGAGACTATAGGCTGTAATTATATATCTATTTAGCTATTATCTAGTTTGTATTTGTTGAATTTAGGTTATGTGAGGTTGTTATTAACAATAAAAAAAGAAATATGTCAGATTGCCTTGAGTTTTAGAAAAATAAAGAGTAACAGCTAGATCCCCCTTTTAGGTGGCTTTAACCACTTAGAACTTAGGTTGCTATAACTGCAGAGGTTAAATGTCCACAAAATACTGTTTAGTTTATTGCTTTTTTTTCACCAGATAAGAGTAAATGTTACTGCCATGTATCAATCCACCTCATCAGCTCTAACTCCTCAGTGTGAGTAAAATTTGAATTGTTGCGCCTGGCTAATGTCTCTCCGATGGCAAGATGGTACATTCCTATGCTTTTTCAAGTCCTGCAGCTGTTTGGAAATTATCCCAGGGAGCTCAAAATCAGCTGATCAGGTGAATTGATACAGCCGGCACCTCAGCTTGTGGGTTTGAGTTGTTCTCATTTGCTAAACTCTGCTAAAACAGGAGTTTATCTTACTGTTTGCCTGATCGAATTTCTTCTCTTTTCTACAAACTCAGCAATATGACATCTTTCTACTACAGGGAGTTTTACCTCACAGAACCTCTCTTCGGAAAATTTACACTACCACCTCTAATTGATGCTCAAAACAATAATATTTTTCCCATATTTTCATAGTTAACAAATCATAACTAAGAACACATAATTGCTTACATTTGGTTAAATTTAAATCAACGTTTTAAAAAATCCATTAATGTTTTTTATCCTGCTTACTCTGCTCAGGGTCAGAGGCTTTTCCAGCAAATGGGAAAGAAGCTGGGTACAACCTGCCCAAGCTGCTTGCCAAATGCACAAGTAAGACAGGGACAAGCATAGACACGCTCACATCAACTAACATCTCAATGCATTTTAAATTCATCAGTTCAACTATGCTGACCTCATGTTTTTAGACTGTGGGAGTACCTGGAGAAAACCCACACTTAGACAAGGGAAACATGCAAACTCCATGCAGAAAGGGGCAAGCTGAGATATAAGCTATAATGGAAACTATAAAGGCAACCGTGCTAACTGCTGGTAACTTTGTGAATCCTATATAAAAATGTTAAAATGTCGACGATGACACGTTCACAAAAAATGAAAGGACACCCCTTGAATTTCTGAGTTTTTCACAGTTTTTAAAATTTTGACTGCCCCTTTATTAATGGTCACAATTAATAAATGGTGGCATTGTGGAATCTGTGTTTTGTGTTGTTATTCAGTAAACATTTAAACGTTTTAAAAGCCCAGTTAAGACCAGATCATTCCTGCATTTAAAATCCTAGAAATACAAGGGCGTGCTCTCGTTATACGATGAATGTAGCTATTTCCAATCTTGTAAGTCTCCTTTAATAACTTTATGATGGCCAATACACATACCTTTGACATTTACAGATTAAAAAATACTTTATCTGAGGTATATTTTACATCTTAAGATATTTATGCTTAGCTTTAAAATAGGTAGACGTCCTTTTATTACTGGAAGTGTATTCTATATGCATCTTACACCTAAGTATGATTGATTAACACTGAAACAGATCGTCAACAAGGATATTGTGAAGGTTTCTCGTGTGGGCCTAGTATTGTGTAAACATATTATTGAGTTGCTTTTTTACTCTTATGCACACACTATTCTAACTGAAAATGACAATAGCACTTAATTCTTGAGACAGTGTAAAAGATTGTATGTAAAAGCATCCATGAGGCCATCATTACCCTGGTAATCTAGAAGATGCTCTGTTAAATAATATGTTCTGAGATCTTGGTTCTTCAGACTTTCAGACAGATGAAATGCTGTGATTTCTATTATTGTATCTGATGGCTAAATAGTGACATTTATCTTAAGTGAGTGGTTTAGAGTGGTTGCAGGCTTCACAGTGGACATTTCCAAAGACTGTAATCACGCACTATCCTAAAAAGATGTCCACTGATGAAGAAATCTAGGGGAAATAAAAGAACAATCCAGCACGAATTCACCCTTTTTCTTTCCTGGCATCACTGGGAGATGATGAATCTCACTTTTGAAGGGGAAAGTTTGCCTTGACAGATTGTCAGTTCATTACAGGGCTGGCTCAGAGAGAAAAACAACCATATGCAATCTCCCTGATGTCTGCAATCAGTTGTAAATCACCAATGAACCTAACATGCACACCTTTGGATCATCTCAACAGACTGATTAGACTGGAAAAAAAACTGGGCAGACAGGTAATATGAAGTTTAAATAATTTTGGCATTTTGCGTACACTGTTTTACAATTTTTTTTAATGGAAACCTTATTTTCCTTCGATTTTTATTTTAATTAATCTTTGGATGAAGTTTGTAATAATGCAAACGTGATAATGCAGAGCCAGAGATTATGTAGCCTAAACACGTTTATTTAAGCAGTCTCATAAAACATTTTCAGCAGCAGACAACTCATCCTTTTTCTTTTGACAACATAGTTGTTAATTAAACGTTTTTCATTTTTACAAATAAATACAAGTGAGTGTTTTCAGTCAGCTTCACCAAAAATGAATCACATGGTCTTACATAGGACTACCCTGGAAGAAGATGCATAGCAATGTATTTCACTCAGATTTATACATTTAAACATTGAAGGAACATGATCACAAACTAAGTACTATTGCGGCACTATGTGTGCCACTGATTTTATGAGACACAAGCAGTTTCACTTTATTTTATATAGATTTCAGATCTCTTGGATATCAGATGAGGCTGTTCTAAGACCTCCAATTTTCTAAGTTTGGATGTGGTCTGTTGCTTATTTATTGCTCTTTCACACATGGTTTTTATATTCAAAGTACGAGTTTTTAACGGAGAAAGAAGTCTCACTAATCTAAAAGGTATAAATTGAGTTTTTTTAAGCAGTCACAAAAAGTGAAAGTCTTAGTCAAGTGCCGATGTAATTCATCTAATTACTTGACCCTGGGAATGAGGATGGCACAGTTGGGTTTTCATTCCATGAAAACTTCCTGCATGTTCCACTATTTTCTTTACCTTTTAGGGGTTGGCAGGTGCAATTCCCTAAATTTATGAAGAACAATAAGTGCGCTGCAATAGGAGTTTTATTATGTGTTCGATGATTTTGCAGGTGCCTAAATCTACAGTATAAATATGACATCACTGAATATCAGCACTAAATGTTTCCAGTGCCTTACACGTTTTCAGGTCCTCTTAAAGTTTTCCACATTTTACCACATTGAAAATGCACACCTAACCCTGTTTTATTGGTTTTTTATGTCAAACAACATCGCAAAGGAGTGACTAATTAGGATGTGGAAGGAAAATGATACATGGCTTGGACATTTTTTTAACAAACTAAAGACATGGCTATCCACCTAAACTGACATACCACTCATTAATCAGACAAGCAGCCCAGAGCGACATAGTAACTCTGGAGGACCTGAAAAGACGCACAGCTCAGGTAGGAGTATCTGTTGACATGACAGTTACTAGTCCTGTACTCCATTATGGAAGAGTTGCAAAAATAACATAAGAAGTTTTGTTTTTTCCACAAGCCATGTTGTGGACACAGTAAACATGAGTGTGGCAACATCATGCTGTGGGGATGCTTTCCGTTAGTACAGAAAGGGTAGCTGGTCTGAGTTGATGGTAAAATGGATGGAGCTAAATACACATAAATTCTGGAATAAAAACCTGTTCGACGCCATGAAAGTCTTGGGACTGAGGAGGAGGTTCCCCTTCGACTTACTCTAAAATGCTGTAATCATGGTGGGTCTACAAGGTATTCACTCAGTTGGCTGAACACATATGAACCCCACACTTAAAATATATTGAAACCCATGTGTGTTTTTCCTTTCACTTCACAATTCTACACTGCTTTTTATTGGCGTATCATTCAAAATCCCAATGAAAAACATTGAAGTTTGAAATTTCAACCAGGCAAAATTTTAAATATTTCAAGTGGAATGATTACTTGGGCAAGGTACTGTATTTTTACCTTTACCTTTCTACAGTACTAAAGCTTTTTTCATACATGAACTCTTGACATCACCACTTAACAGGAGACTACGTCCAGGTTTGTTGTTGCCACTGGAAACATTACAGGGGGTCCCTAGATGCACACTCGACTGATGAAATTGCTGCATTTTTCTCAGTGGTGGACTTATCTGACATTGTGACTGCTTTGTATCATTCCCTTCGCTGGGCGTATCTACAAAATGAACAAAGTACAGGGGTTGGACAATGAAACTGAAACACCTGGTTTTAGACCACAATAATTTCTTAGTATGGTGAAGGGCCTCCTTTTGTGGCAAATACAGCATCAATTCATCTTGGGAATGACATATACAAGTCCAGCACAGTGGTCAGAGGGATTTTAAGCCATTCTTCTTGCAGGATATTGGCCAGGTCACTACGTGATACTGGTGGAGGAAAACGTTTCCTGACTCGCTCCTCCAAAACACCCCAAAGTGGCTCAATAATATTTAGATCTGGTGACTGTGCAGGCCATGGGAGATGTTCAACTTCACTTTCATGTTCATCAAACCAATCTTTCACCAGTCTTGCTGTGTGTATTGGTGCATTGTCATCCTGATACACGACACCGCCTTCAGGATACAATGTTTGAACCACTGGATGCACATGGTCCTCAAGAATGGTTCGGTAGTCCTTGGCAGTGACGCACCCATCTAGCACAATTATTGGGCCAAGGGAATGCCATGATATGGCAGCCCAAACCATCACTGATCCACCCCAATGCTTCACTCTGGGCATGCAACAGTCTGGGTGGTACGCTTCTTTGGGGCTTCTCCACACCGTAACCCTCCTGGATGTGGGGAAAACAGTAAAGGTGGACTCATCAGAGAACAATACATGTTTCACATTGTCCACAGCCAAGATTTTCGCTCCTTGCACCATTGAAAAACCGACGTTTGGCATTGGCATGGGGTGACCAAAGGTTTGGCTATAGCAGCCCGGCCGGTATATTGACCCTTGAGCTCCCGACGGACAGTTCTGGTGGAAACAGGAGAGCTGAGGTGCACATTTAATTCTGCCCGTGATTTGGGCAACCGTGGTTTTATGTTTTTTGGATACAATCCGGGTTAGCACCCGAACATCCCTTTCAGACAGCTTCCTCTTGCGTCCCACAGTTAATCCTGTTAGATGTGGTTTGTCCTTTTGGTGGTATGCTGACATTACCCTGGATACCGTGGCTCTTGTTTACATCCAAAGACTTGCTGTCTTGGTCACAGATGCCGCCAGCAAGACGTGCACCAACAATTTGTCTCTTTTGAACTCTGGTATGTCACCCATAATGTTGTGTGCATTTCAATATTTTGAGCAAAACTGTGCTCTTACCCTGCTAATTGAACCTTCACACTCTGCTCTTACTGGTGCAATGTGCAATCAATGAAGACTGGCTACCAGGCTGGTCCAATTTAGCCATGAAACCTCCCACACTAAAATGACAGGTGTTTCAGTTTCATTTTCCAACCCCTGTACAATGCAACATACAGTACAAATGAGTAGGTAGGGATCATAAATTATAGCCTTACCAAATGCTTTTCCTCTGATATTTAAAATTAAATTGAAATTTGCTTTGCTTTTGCATAATCACAGCATCCTAGTAAAATTAGATTAACCTATGCTGGCATATTATGTTTTTTAGCTTAAAGTGTCACAATTTCTTATTGTGGATACTGTTCTTGAAAGATACTCAGTGTGATGGATTACAAGGCTGCATTCATTATATATTTGACATTTAATCACAGTCCAGCGCAGCCTTGGGTTGATTTGATTAGACTGAAGACTTTACACATCACACTGAGTTTAGTCAAACCCCAAATATTTTAGTCAGCAAGATTTCAGTTCTACTGGGCCAGAATATTCTTCCTCAGTTTGCTGTAATTCACTCTATTACCTCTATTTGTGAGAGACAGGAGCCACAAATCCAGCTTAGTTACAATCGAAGTAGTCCTTGAGAATATAAACTGCCCTTCAGTTCAAACACCAAGCATGTGCTCTATTTTAAGTAAACCAGATTTGAGCAAACACTTCACCATCACTCAGTTATTTACAACTACTGTATGCATTTAATACTGTTAAAGCTCTTTTTCAGGATGTTGCATTATTTAATATCTAAGAGAAGTTTCCATGTCATTTCTTCAGGTCTCCATTTTTAGTTAAGCGTGTATCACCTTGTTTTGCACCCTATTAGGAGAGGAACTTGGGATCTGCTTCACCAGAGATGCTCGTCATCAGCTTCTTTATTTTTACTCTTTTCTTCACAGCTGCTATGGCAAACACTTGTCCATAACATTTACGTTGAGCACCATTTACTGAGGCATTTTTAACATGCCTCATGCATTATTAAGAATAATTTGCTGACAACCACTGTACAAAGTCTCCACTTCCTTTATGAATTATTTTCCAGATCATTAAAGATTAAATAATATTAAGATTAAAATTACCATATTTTTAGATTTTCATCTTGATAACTTATGCGTTGCTCCTGCAGTTTATTGAAGTCAGCCCTGCTGCATTTATGATGAAAATGAGGAGCTCAAGGGTAATTAGCATCCCTTTCTTTTTGACCACTTTCCTATTGCCATAGTAATTGTTCTTATGAAGTCTTTCCGTATTCTGGAACAAGAAAAATATGCCTCGTCATAAGACCTCTTTACTGGATTTTGGGAAGATTTTCTTTAAATATAATCCTTTAACCCTAACCTTAACCCCTGACGCATTCTAGTGATGTTAACAGATTTTCTTGTTACTTTCTAAACACATATATATCTAATTATATTGTCTAAAAATATACATCTTGATCTGTTGATCTGATCACCGAAATTTTCTAATGGATTTCATTTGTTGTTCTAGCCCAAGGAAGGTCTACTTTTCTAATTCCCCTTTGACAACGTCATGTGGTTTCCTAGCAACAGCTACTAAACTGATGGAAAAATAACAGCAAGATACCAACATGCAGTGCCTCTAAAACGTTACCAGATGTTACAATGGGCCAGGCTTTAACCTCCTAATAATGCATGATAGAATGTGATATGAGCCAATAAAGCTAAACTTTAGGTTTTGGGCTACAATACTATAAACAATAAGCTTCACCAAAACAATCACCATGCTTATAGCAAAACATAGTAGTGGCAGGATCATGCTCTGGGGTTCAATGTTGTCAGGTTTACTTGTTTTTATGGTCTTGGTGGATGTAATTTTGCACAGTTACCAGTCAGTTTTGACCAAACCATTCAGGTGTCTGCTATGAAACAAAAGATGAAGGCATTGCTTTTTCCCTATCTAAGCAGAGTTGAAACATATGTCTACATCAACAACATAATGGCTTTTCATAATTTGGAATTGCCAGGCAAGGGTCCAGAGTTAAATACAATTCACCAGCTTTTCAAAAAAAAAAAAAAAAACACCGAAGGACATGCAATACAGAATAAGGCAGCTGAATTCATAAGAGAAAATGCTGAACAGCAAATTAAGTGATTTGGCTTCAGCTTCTTCAAAAAATCTGTCTGTTCCTGTAGCCAACAATTGTCTGTGTGTACATTCATTCATCAAAGGCATGCATGTAATTTATTTTTGGTTTTTAATAAACATTTATATATTTTTAAAATTTTATATATATATATATATATATATATTACATATATATATATATAATATATATATATATACATTATATATATAATATATATATACATATATATATACATATATATATATATATATACATATATATATACATATATATATATAATATATATATATAATATAATATAGTATATATATTTATGAATTCATGACTCAGTAAATCTTTTTAAAATGATCAGATTTGATTTTAATTTGTTAACACACAAACAATTAAAATGCATTAAACTGTATGTCAACAACAAACTGGATGCAGGCACAGATTTGATGAATAATCCTCCTCAATGACATACATAACTTTATGGGATTTTTACTAACACTACTAGTACTAATCTATCATGGCTGGCTTTTTACTGTAGAGCAGGGTTCTAAACCCTCTTTTCCACTCACGGTTCCAGCACCGCACAGCTCCACTCCGCTCTACCTTGTTCTTCTCGGCAGGAAACCTGTTGCGTTTCCATTGAAGGCTGGCGGTGTGGCTTGAAGCCCCGCCTCCAGCCATCAGCATTGTGTGCTGTGCAAAGTAAAATAAACACTCTTTGTTGTGCATCGTGTTCTCCTAAAACAGTGAGGTTTTGGAGTCCAGGAACACTTGTGGGACGATGGCCATAAAAGGCATCCATGATTTTGAACCACTTTTGGTTTGACCTGCTCCAGCTTTGTGCTCCTTAATATTTTTGTAGTTGCTCTTGAGTTTTTTTTAGCTTTTCCGGGCACTGCGGTGTGCTGTAAAATCCATAGTTTGTCATTCTATCCGCTACCTTCTCATTCCACTGATATATGGCTGACCATGCTAATGGCCAAATTGTGAACAGCTGTTCACATAACATTTCAGCCCTGATGAGACCTGCTGAAGAGCAGGTACCAAGCCAGAACTGGGCCAGAAAAGCCAGTAATGGAAACGGTCTGAGTAGAGTGGAGTCGGCCAAAGTAGAGCCAATGGAAAGGGGGCATAACATACAAGAAAAATACATATACAGAGAAAATACTCACAGTCACAGTCTTGGATGAACCTTCACAACCATAAGTCCACCCCATTTATGAAAATGTACAAATGTGTCCCAAATACGTTCCCAAATGCATTAAACGGATAGTTTAGTTTTTCTGATGTGGGGTTTTGTTAAAAAGTTGTGCCATTAGTTCCCAAATCCTGAACAATACCTTCAACTGCTCACAACCTTTCAACAATTTAAAACAAAAAACTATCCTTTAATGTACTGAGAAGAGACAGGCTTCACTCAGGGGAACAGAAGCAGACATTTAAAAAATACATTCATGGTTCATCATGTCTTGAAAATTAATTATCTGTTTAAATCATGTAACATCATGTTAAGGTATTAGATACGTGATACATGAGTTACTGGCCGCTTCCTTTAGCGTAACAACATATGATTATTTACATTTAGCAGAAATGTGTTCCCTTTTTTACACAATTCTTCACAGATGACATTTTCCTGGCATACTCTTCTAATTGTTGTTGCTAATTACAGATGATGGAGGCACTGGCTAGGAACAAGCTCAATCTCCTAAACAACAAGCTTTTACTGCAACGATTCCTCCCCTTTCACATAACCTTGAAGATTTTTCTTTAACACGAAAAACTGGTCTCCTCTTTTAGTTTTCCTTCCCCATCTGCTGTCATGTCGGCCTCAGCGACAGCAGCTCCGTTGCTGAGCGGGGCGTCACTCAAGGTGCTGCGGAGTGTCACGCGGGTCACACTCAGAGAGTGTTTTCTGGGACTGATGTGATGTGGCCGATGGCACATGACTTCTTTGAACATTTCTCTAAAGCGTGTGGACAGGAGGTTGTAAAGGATCGGGTTGACTGCTGAGCTGAGGTAGAAAAACCCACCGGAGATGATGTGTACGTACTCAAAGATTTTATGATGGCTATCAGTCCATTCACTGATAAAACTCCACATGAGGCGATCCATGTGAAATGGGGCCCAGCAGATCCCAAAAACCACCACTAAAACAACTGAAAGAATGGAAAAAGAAAGAGGATTAGGCAAGTGTGGGGGAGGATCTCTGAAATTAGTCAATGTTTAATGCTGCCAACATATTTTGCCACAACTAAAAAGCCCCTCTGAGGACTGTGCTTCCATGATGCAACATCTCATAATTTATCCTGGACCCTCAGATTTATTTTAATCCTGCACATCAGAGTAAAAGACGTCTAAAAACAGAAACCACACAAATGTGTATGTTATCTCTCCTGTAAAGGCCCCAGAGCTCCTCCTCAGGCCCTCCTGTGGTTTTAGAGAAGCTCTTAAACAAGAGCTCAGCAAAGGATTAAATTGCATTAGGACAGGAAAGCACTAAACTGCACTGCAAATAGTAGTTTTTTATAATAAAAACTGGTCCTTGTCAAAATACGAAACACTTGTTTTAAAATAGTGAAAATACCACAGCATTAACCTAACTTTCCATATAAAGCACTTTGCACTCTAAGGTATTATTTTGAGTGCCTTGTTGCTGAAAAGCGCTATATAAATAAATTTTGACTTGACTTGAGACCAGCATTCCTGAAAAGATAATAAAACAAAGCACAAGAAGTATTCATTTTAAAAAAAGTATAATTCTTCTGTTTATTTACATTTTTTTATTAACAAAAGGCATGCTGAAAATGATTTACCCTACTCAATAATGAGCAAACATCTTTACTGGCATTCCAACAGTCAAACCCTTCTTGTAATTGCTGACCATCAGTTTGCATGTGTCCACTGGAATGCAGACAATTTATCTTTGGTGATGAGCTCCGAGGCATCATTACCATCACCCTAATCTTTAGCCCACTCCACAGACTCTCTATCAGCTTCAAGTCAGGACTCTGGCTGGGCCATGTTAATATTACTTCCAGTCGTAAGAAAAATGTTGGTAAACATGCCAGCATGTTTAATTAAAGCGGGCATGGTAGTGAATAATTACCCAAGCAAATTTAAACCTTAATCAAATTTGAACCCAAAACTCCCAGGTGCATAAATATTTCCGGGAAGCTAAGAAGCTAAAGGCAGATTATAATGTTAACTGTTATAATTTTCTCTATGTTTTAAAACAAGTGCAAACTGTATTTTGGCTCCTATTAGAAATAATTAATGAGCACTTATGGCAAAAAGGCTAGAAATAATGAATGAAGACTGTATGTATTACCTTATGCATTCTAATTTTAAAAGCAGAAATTATAATTGGCTTAACTTGTTTTTGGCAGTATTTCAAAAAATGAAAGATCGAAAATCAGCCACAAAGTTCTTGTTGGTTCATTTCTACAACGCAGCACTGAGTAAGGATGATGAGTCTAGTTTTAGAAAATTGAAAATGTAATTCATTTTACAGAACACTAACTTACACAACATTTTTGTGACCTGTTGGCGTCGTGCCTTCTGTTGCTGAGTGCGGATGTTACAGAAGCTGTCGTTTCCAAAGCCAGACTTGGCTTCCAGTGCCTGTCGCATCTTTTCACGCTTCAGCTGCAGCCCGATGAGCATGTAGAGAACGCTGATCGTGATCATGGGCAGAATGAAAAACACAAAGGTTGTCAGCTGGATGGTCAGGTTGTATATCCAACGTGGTTTCACTAACGTACAGATTGCTGAGTCAGGAATCTCCAGGTTTATGTTGCCAGCAGGACCAACAGAGTGAATCTGAAGGGTGATAATCCCATGCAAACTTGTGTTAGGCACAGAGCACAGCACCGACATGCCCCACACAGTGAGAATGACCCTCTTGGCATGGGTACGTGTCACAACATACTTTGCTCTGAGTGGATGCACCACAGCAATGTAACGCTCGATGCTCAGTGCAGTCACATTGAGAATGGATGCCAAGCAGACCATCTCAAACAGGAACGTTTTGAAGTAGCAGCCTCCCTTCCCCAGGAGAAAAGGGTAGTTTTGCCAAAGCTCATATAGCTCCAGTGGCATACCAAGCAGTAGCACCAACAGGTCTGACACTGCCAAGCTGAATAAGTAGTAGTTTGTTGGTGTCCACATGACCTTGTTGCGTGCAATGACGGTACATGTCAGCACATTCCCTACAACGCCGATCAAGAAGATGAGCAGATAAACGAGGCAGACAGGCAGAAAAACAGATGATTGACGAGGGCCCAGATATTTTTCTAGATACCCTTCCTTTGTCAAACATGTGTCATCTATATCAATTTGGCTGCCATTCATGCCAGAGGTCATATTGATGCACTTCTGTCCCGGAGGAGAAAGCCATTCTTCGTTCCCAGCCACTAGATCAAAAGAGCAGTTGTTATCTGACATCCTGAGGGCGCGATTCGACTCAGGATCTGGAAAATAGTAAACGCAAACAGCATGACATTTGCAGCACTTCACAATAAAATATAAAACAACTTGTCTGGCTATGTAGAACAATATTATAAATCACAAATGGCTTTGACAGATATGTGAATAATATTGTAGATTGGGAGATTAGATAGAAACTAAAATCAAATATCACATTTTTTTCAAGACTATATTTTTGTCTATGCTTTTACAGAACCTTGCAAACAAATTCATACCCCTTAAACATTCCTACATTTTGTCACGTTACAACCACAAACCTCTGCATGCTGAAGCATGGTGGTGACAGCATCATACTGTGGGCAAGCTTTTCTGCGGCAGGGACAAGGAAGCTGGTCACAGTTGATGGGAAGATGAATGGAGCTAAATACAGGGCAATGCTGGAAGAGTGTCTCCAGCAAGAAGCCTAAACATTCAACCAGAGCTACAATAATAAGGTTTAGGTCAAAATATATTCATGCAGTAGAATGGCCAGGTCAAAGTCCAGACCAATTAAAAATCTGTGGCAAGACATAAAAATAGCTATCAATAGCTCAGCTTAAGCTATTGCAAAGAGGAAGGGGGAAAGATTTCACTGTAGAAATGCAAAGCTGACAGAGGCATACCTCAAAAGACGAAGGTGGAAGGTGGAAAGGGTAGTTCATTGACTCATGGAGCTGAATAACAATGCACACCACGGTTTTAGTATTTTATTTGTAAAAATACCACTGTGAAAACCAAGTTTTAAGGTTCATGACTAAAATGTGACAAAATCTGAGAAAACTAAATAAAATGCAATGGATATTTTTGCAAGACACTGTAGACATCTTTGGTTTTCAAGTAGTAAAGCCTAAAAAAAGTCAAATATAATTTGGCAATGTTCTTAATGCTACTAAAGGAAATCGTAACGCTTGTAGAACCACAAACCTAAAATGAGAAATTGGACACAAACGGACTGAGTGATACAATAAACTGAAATACAAAGGTCCCTAACAAATTTTAAAATATTTGTTGATTTTGTTAAAAAGCTTTCTTTAAACAACCATTATCAGAAAATCGTTCTGTTTTCAAGTGCTAATTGTAACTTGTAAAAACCTCAGTAAACAAAGCCCATTGTGACAAAAATTTGGAACATTGAGAAATTATTTAACTGCTCAGTTTGCTGTAGCTCTTTCCTCTACTGTGAACGTATTGCGAAACTAATGATTCATTGAAACTGAATGCATCACTTCGCATCACAGGTATTTTTAACAACACATTCATCACTGCAGTTATAAGAGGTTGATTTACATCTTTACATTCATCTCTTTTCATCAGGTTATTCTACAAACTTTATATTAAATCAGCCAGCACTGCTGTCTCCTCTGATGGGTGAGTTCACTTCTGACAGTGAGTGATTGAATTAGTTTAAAAAGCCACCTGGTTCAGAAATTTTCCTAATTTGTGACGTTTCAGTGAGCTCATTTGCATGGAAAGTTGATGGGAGCAATTGATTTGTTGATGCCAGTCACTGTGATGCAATAAACATAGCAATAAAAACCAGTTTGGAGCTGGAAAATGAGACTGAAATCAGATTTTTTCCTGAAAAATACTGTTTTCAAAAACTGCTTTCAAAATAATCTGGAATTTTTTAAGCATGTGGAATTGAACAGGACCCCTTTTTTCCTGCAAATTCAAGTAGTTTCTTCTGATTCAGAACTTTAACGTTCAGTTTTATCTCACTTTGCATTAACTGCCAGTTATTTAACTGTATACAATGGCTTCAGCTGCTTCTGCCAACCTCTTCACAAGCCCTTTTGATTTTGTTCGGAGGTTCACTTTCATCCCTTGGATGCAAAACCCTTCTCCTTCCTGAGCAGTGTGATGATTGGACATCGCCAGGCTCTTTATATGTGTATGTAAATAATTTTTTTAATAGATCAACGTGACACCTCCAGGAATCTAGAAATTGTACCCAAGGATGAACAATTTTGTTCCTGATATCTTGGCTGATTTCTATAGATTTTTCAATAAACATTTGCCACGATGTCACACAAGGAAGCAGTGTGCCTGAGGAGTCTCTTCCACAGGTGTGCCGTCATTTGTAAACTACTGAAACGTTGTTGATGTTTCAGTAGTTTACAAAGACATGGTATCTTCATCTATTGTTTAAAGGCATAGTAACCTTAGTGTATGTAAATTTTTTTGTATACACAAAGTCGTAAAACGTTCTTTCTCAATGCAATATTTTGGCATTTACCAAATATAAATAATTGAGGTAAATTTAGCAGATTTAACGTTTAGCCTGATTCAATATCAGACAGTAAGAATAAAGATATAATATATTCAGCTATAGGGTGTATGTAAATATTTGGTTTGAACTGTATATAACAGTGAATATCTAAACAATGGAAAAGGAAAACTAAATTAGCTTCATTGTTCTTTTGGTCAACTAATGGTATTTTATTTTAGATCTGAAACACATGCAATGCCAAACATGTCTGTTTTGTATCTTTTTGAACTGACAGCATTAACGGAAATATTTTACTGGTGGAAACGTCTGATGGGTTTGCAACATAAGCTCTTAGAGACACTGAAACTGATTTTGTGCTTGTTTCCATTACACATAGGAAGACTTTGAAGTTCAGTGTATTAATGACAATGCTGGTCCAACATCACCTGAGCAAATGGCATATAAGGTTATTTAATAAATGGACCTGCTGCTGCTCTGACTCCATTTCTATATATGGACTCATATTTCAATCTGTTTACTCCAGACGTCAGCGGTGAGAAAGAGGAATGACGTCACAACCGAGCTGCCAATGTTTCAGTTACATCTAATCTTAAGCTGAAACTGAACTAACCGACTAACTATGCTGAACTGCTAATGAAAGATTTCCATTTCAGTCCCTTTACAGTGCTATTAAGTCTAAACAACGTTATATATACATTTTTATTATTATTACATACATCCACTTTTCACAGAAACACTGTCTGTGAAGTTGTTTATCATGAACAGTATTGCCTGTCCTTGTTCTCATTAAGAGAGGACGTTTTCCCAGTGTACAGAGCTGTTGGACGTGTTTCGCTCCTGCGTTTAATGTAAGTCCCATCATACAAAGTGGAGTGAGTTAAATTCACTTTAATTGTGATCAGTTCAATTTAATTCAGTTAGGTTTAGTTCAATTTAGTTCAATTCAATTCAGTTCAGTTCAGTTCAGTTCAGTTCAATGTATTAATACAGTCCCAATACACAACAGATGTCCTCTAAGGGCATCCATCCACTCCCTTCAGATTTAGCCAAGCCATACAGTCAGATCCATGCCATGGACAGTTGGGAGTTGAGAAGACAGGACAGACACAGAAAAAAAAACACAAAGAAGTACTAGTCCAGGGGTACCAGGAGATCGGATTTGAACATATTACATGGCATGGAGGAATAGAGTATTGGGCAAGTTTTAGTGTTTGAACATCAAAAATTATCTTCAAATACTATGGTTCAAGCATGAAGAAAGTTTGCATTGTTAATGCAATGAAGAGTGCTCTTGAGGAAAAATTATCAGTGAGTGGTCTGAACCTTTAACTTTTAAATTACAGTGTAAAAAACTTGGATGAGTCACCATGTAAAACTGGTCATCCTTTGTAGGAAAACGTCTTTCGTAAGATTAAGAGGTTTGGAATATTTCACATGAACTGTGAACAGAAAAACGTTTTTGGACACATTTTGGGGATTTTTTGACTCTAAAGTTGCAGAAATATTAAAATGAAAAACATCTGTATTTCAAATTTCTGAATTGGTGGCATGCATCATATTTACTAAGTTGAAAAGTTTGAAAGGGATAATTTGACTGGAAATTCAAAGAAGATTTACTAGAAAGTAACAAAAAAGTGTAACAATGATGTTTCCTTATATTTCCATGTGAGTTTGAGAATTTTTCATTCTAGATCATAGTGTTAGCACACTGTGTGCTTGTTGATGAAGCCCACAGTATGGAACGAAAAGATGCTGGAGACTCACCAGCCACATCAGCTCACTACAGTGTGCAAATCTCCTGTATGACAATAAACTGCCTTCCACCCCCTGAGAAAAAAGATTGCGGCCACTTTTATGACTTACGTCTTGCATGAGGATCTTACTGATGTCTTTGAGGTCCAGCAAACAGTTAATGATGCACATTATTTCTCAAGAGAAATAACAAAATCTCTTAAGGGTTTTATTACATTAGCTTTTATTCAGATTAAGAGCACATACCATTCTGATTAGGTTTATTACAAACCTGTGTCCATATAAATCGGATTAATATTATGTATCAAATGGCGATTTCACCATCTATAGTCAACATTTACATGGAGTTCTGAGAAAACGTTTCTACCCTTTACAGATTACTCATGTTTTTGCTTATTTGTTGCACATACATCGTTCATATCGCCAAACTAATTTTAAAATCAGACAAAGACAACCCGAGAAAATACAAATTGCAGTTTTAAAATGATGACTTCATTTATGAAGGGAAACAAAATTATACAAATCAGCCTGCCACTATGTGAATAAGGAGGGATGATAGTCCACTATTATTTACATGTTGATTTTAATTCATCCATATTAGAACGTTTTTCTAGTATGACCAGCTTATTCAAGGTGATGCCACAGCATTCTAATCAGATTTCCATCCAGAGTTTGACTAATCCACTGCAAAGCCTTCTTTTTGCTTAATTTAGCCATTCATAGGTAAATTTGGTGGTGTGCCTAATATCATTTCCCTGCTACATAATCCAAGGGTGCTTCATCTTAAAGTCACAAACTCATGGCTGGATTGTCTTTTAGGATTTTCTAGAGAATTCATGGTTCCATCCATTATGACACGTTGTCCACGTCCTGAAGCAGCAAAGCAGCCCCATATCATCACACTACCATTACCACGTTTTGCTAGGGATATGATGTTCATATTCTGAAATGCTGTTTTAGTTTTAGATCAGGTTTAACATGATCTGCAGTTTCCCTTTGTCTTGTCAGTCCAGAATATTTTCCCAATAGTCTGATGTGTTTTTATCCCCTTTGAACTCTCCAATGGATGAAATTGTGTATCTTTCTGAGACTGTTTAGCCTAATTCCTGTTTTCAAACTGTTTCTATTTAAGTGATTTGATTCTACTGGTCCGGCTAGTAAAATTGTTATCTAAGAAAATGTGGTTAATTGAACTTAATTCCTGATTTAAGAAGTGGATCTTAATACTTTTTCACCAGGTTGCTTTGTAAAATGTTTTTTAACCTTCATAAATGAAAGTATCTTTTGAAAACTGCCTTTTGTTTTTACTCTGGTTATCTTTGTCTAATATTAAGATTTTATGGTGATCTAGAACATAAAAATTTGACAAAACAGGAGTTTTTGATTTACCAAAAACATTTTTGTATATTAGGACTGCAATTACCATCGTGTCCCATAAGAGGATTAATATCTCAGTTGTACACTTTACAGATGATAAGCTACGTATTAAACATGCTGACTTGCCATATGCCATAAGTTTTTTCTGTTCCCTGGACTCCAAATGTGCATCTTTGCAGAAAATATAAATCTCCTTACCTGCAGTGAGTTGCTTTGTTGAGCTTTCTTGCTGTAAACAGAGAATAGAGGCTATAGTGTGGACAACGCGGTGTTATCTGAGTCCACTCTCCACCTAGTGTGTCGGTCTCTTCTCAACCCTGACTGCAAACCATGCACATACATAAAAAACACACACACTCTCTCTCTCTCTCTCCTCCATCAGCCTCCCTCACCTTCATGCTATCTCTCACACACAAACAAGTAAATTCAAGCCTACATGTTCAATTCTTACTACACTTTCTCTGCAGCTTTAGGCGATTAGTTATAATTGGGAATATGATATTTTGATCTGTGCTTCTGTCATGCCACCCCCAATGCTTTAGTTTGTATGCCAGTCTCAAAGTTTAGCATTTTACCGATCTATCGGCTCCTGCCGATGTGAGTACATCTTTTCTACAGAGGACAGGGGCTTGTTCCTATAACTGGAAACATGGTGTGCAGGCACAACTGTGCAAGCGACTCATAACAGCAAGGTGAAAGACCCCCTGAGTGGATCCGCCTGTCATTCAAAATCAGAATCAGCCGTTTCTTTGTGTTGCATGCACCTTTTATTTATTTATTTATTTTTGGAATGAAATGACATTTCAAGCTTTTCATCCCAACCTTGCTACCCAGTGGCTGTTGCTGTATTCTTTCAGCTGCCATGTGGGTTTTAAGGTGCAAGCGCAAATCAGGGTTGTGCAGCAGAATCTGTTGTGTGCTGGTGCAAGTCTTCCTGTGTTGGTGATAAACAGCTGGGCGATCTGGCTGAGACGAAAGACTCGGCTGTTTCTGCGTGTTTGTTAATTTCCCTTCTTGGCAGTTTTATGCTGGAAACACAATACTCATTGGTAGTCAGCAGGTGCTGACCACATGGCCACAGCTCAGCCATAATCTATTTTTCTTGGTAAGTAGGAGTGAACTATGAATCTTAAAAGGATGAGAATATCTCCCACCCTAAAGCCACAGGAATGGGATTTTCAGTTTATATTCACCAAATATGGCTATCTATAGGCCTTAAATTAAAGCAGCCTGTTTAAGCAGTTCAGAAAAACAAATTCTGCCTTCATCCCAAAACGTGTGCAAACAGCATGCTGGAGCTAGACAGCCACAGGGTCATAATCTGAGTTTTGTGCCTTTTTGGGGTTTATTTTAAATGTTAGTAGATTATTTTGATTACTCGTGTTTTGTTTAGTGATAATTGGACTCATCCTTGAGTTTTCCTGGCCTTCTTTTCCTGTGTTCCTTTGTAGTGTTTGCATGGCCTCTGTCTTTTCTATTTGTTCTCCGACATAGCTGCAGCACATTCAGTTAATCAAACTCACCTGTTCATCGTTCCACATGATCACTTGCTCCATATGCATGTTCTCTCTTTAATTAATTCTTTGTTGGATTCTCCTGTTGTGGGTCCTGTTGTATGCTCACATTCCTTTTCTGTTCCTTCACCTGTTGCTGTATGGCTGTTTTTACGTCTGGGCTCCTAGTCAATATTCACCTTACCACTTTGCTTACTGTTGGTTTTTGTTTTCCTACTGTGTTACCTTCAGTAATTACTTGTAGATTCAGATACAGAGGCAAACTAGGCTTTGGGACGACTTTGTTTCCATGAATTAGAAAATAAAAGTGAGATGAAAAGTTATCAAAAGAAAACAGAAGCCATGACTGTTTTGTGAGAAACATTACCCAAGCATTGCTTTAGTGTTCCACTGGATCCTTCTATTTTAAATTTTGATCTTTTCAACGTTCACTTTATCGCCACCAGTTGATGCAGCATGGGTATTACAATGTTTTTGATAGGTTCCGAACGTCAGTGTAGATGCTGATTTTCTCAAAAGCATAGGAAAATATGTGGACTAATGTAGTTGGAGGCTAGAATGTTCAATGCTAGTAAGATAGTAACTGCTAGTAAGTTTTTAAGGGAACCTCGCTGTAAAAATCCTGAATTATCCATTTAAGAGGAAGTGCTTTTCGCCTATATGTCCCTAAAGCCCATACATTATCACACAGATGAGAGAAGTAATTCTTCTTTGAGAAGGCTCTTCAAGAAGAGGAGGAGGACGTTGCTTACTTTTTCCAGTTGTGATGCCTTCCTATCAGTCACACTGCAGTTGTTATAACAGCATGTGATGCAACTTGTCAGGATGCTCTTAAATTTCCCCAAGGAACAGTGATAAATAATGGAGGTGAGAATTCATTTGCTCCTGAGGAAGTGGCATCTTCTGCTGAGCTTTCTTGGCAGCTGTATGGAGTTAGGACCTCAAGGGAGATTCTCACTGAAGCAAAAACCTAACTCTCATGGGGAATTACTGACGCGCATGGGAAAAATCATTCTCTGTATTCCACGATAAACTATGTTTTGTTGACGTAAAGGTTCAAATTGCTATTCCTAAACCAGTTTACAAGCTGTTCCACCTCTGTCCTTATTACTGATGAATTCCCTTTCATTTACCTTCACTCATTAGCAAACTTATTGAGTTAGGCTGTACTGAATTTGTTGGAACAGGCATGTGTCAGCAAAATAAGATAGGAAGGCAAGTCACACCTCCTTGAAGCCCACCACAACAATTTTCCTAACCACTCCAAAAGTAAATCAGCTGTGCCAGCTTTTTTTTAAGCATTTTTAAGATGTGCCACAGATTCTCAGTTGGATTTGGATCTGGACTTTGACTTGGCCACTCTAACATTTAAACCATTGTAATGTAGATTTGGCTGCATATTTTAGGTTTGTATCCTGCCGGAAGGTGAACCTCCACTCCAGTCTCAAGTCTTTAGTTCAGGTCTTAGGTCTTGTTCCAGATTTGACTTGTATTTAGCTTCATTAAGCTTACTTTCATGTCAGGCCAACTTACATGCCTCTGCTAAAGAAATATCTCCTCACAGCATGATTCTGGCACCACCATGTTTATCCAAAGAAGTGATTTGTAAAACTTGTTTTACAGCCCACATAGGCCCTGATCTACTAAGATCTCAAATAAGGAGCACTAAATTGTGTGTGTTAAAAACAACTGCACATGCAATTAATGGGCAGTCTGAGATGATTCGTGCTTTATGACATGGCGCGTTATCCTGCTGAAAGTAACCATCAGAAGATGGGTACACTGTAGTCATAAAGGGATGGACATGGTCAGCAACAATATTCAGGTAGGCTGTGGCGTTGACACGATGGTCAATTGGTACTGAGGGGCCCAAAGTGTGCCAAGAAAATATCCCCCACACCATTACACCACCACCAGCCTGAACCGTTGATACAAGGCAGGATGGATCCATGCTTTCATGTTGTTGACGGCAAATTCTGACCCTACCATCCGAATGTCACAGCAGAAATCGAGACTCATCAGACCAGGCATTGTTTTTCCAATCTTCTATTGTCCAATTTTGGTGACCCTGTGCGAATTGTAGCCTCAGTTTCCTGTTCTTAGCTGACAGGAGTGACACCCGATGCGGTCTTCTGCTGCTTTAGCCCATCCGCCTCAAGGTTCAACATGTTGTGCGTTCAGAGATGCTCTTCTGCATGCCTTGGTTGTAACAAGTGGTTATTGTTTCTGTTGCCTTTCTATCAGCTTGAACCAGTCTGTCCATTCTCCTCTGACTCTGGCATCAACAAGACATTTGCGCCTGCAGAACTGCCGCTCACTGGATATTTTCTCTTTTTCGGACCATTCTCTGTAAACCCTAGAGATGGTAGTGCGTGAAAATCCCAGTAGATCAACAGTTTCTGAAATACTCAGACCAGCCCGTCTGGCACCAACAACCATGCCACGTTCAAAGTCACTTAAATCACCTTTCTTCCCCATTCTGATGCTCGGTTTGAATTGCAGCAGATCGTCTTGACCATGTCTACATGCCTAAATGCATTGAGTTGCTGCCATGTGATTGGCTGATTAGAAATTTGCGTTGACGAGCAGTTGGGTCAGTGAGTGTATATTAACTCTTATTTAACATAAATATTTTAAATCCAAAATCACAAAGAACAGAACACAGAAGAATTAACTAAACTCAAAGGAATGAACTAATATGGAAACAACTACTAACAATAATGAACACAGAGAAATTAATTGAATATGGCAGGACCCAAAGAACATAACAAGAAAATGATGAAAATGCAAACACAAAAAACCCAAACCCTAACACCTGTGGATCATAACAGGCTGAATCTCAGCAAGTTGCACCTTGTGATTTCAGCAAAAGGATGCATTTTACGGTAGAGTGCAATATATGATACATGGTAGAGTGCAATATACTGCATAAAGATGAGAAAGAAACGTTTTTATTTAATTTGGTTTGAAGGTCAGAGTGAATGATTAAATAACACAAAGTCATAAGCTCTATCAGCAGGTGAAAAGGGAGAAAGCAGTTCTATTTACTGTCTGAACTCCCCTGAAGTATAAAGATTAAAATTGCAACTTTTAAATGTATTTATTGCAAACATGAAATGATAATTTTAAGATGCCATTTTTATTTCCATCCAAATCAGTTCAGTTGATTAAACTGCCTCAGGAAGCTAACAGGTTTATAAGAGCCTCTATGAAAAATGTGAACTTTGTGATAACAAAAAAGTTCAAAAGACTTCACAACATAAATTGATGTCACACAGAAATGCCTTTTGTAACGTAAACCAGCAGTCACACAGGATGATAGGGCCTGATTGTTTTGCTCACTGATCAGTTTGACATTTGTAATAATTTTATAATTTGACATTTTAACAAAGTTGCAGTACTCAATTTAGATCAGAAAAAGGCAGACAAAAGAAGTGAATAATTTCCTGACATAAAGGTATCACATTCATGCTCTCTGGAACAGAAAAATCCAAAGCTCCATAGCACTGATGCATTTTAATAGGCGATCACCCTGCCTTTCTGCTTCTAAAACTCCTCGTTTTTAGTGAATGATGGTATCACAATAAGTTGTACATTGTGGTGTCCTTGATCAAACCATATCTCATTTCATTTCAAACAAATTTTGTGAATAACTCATGTTTTTACCTTTTCTCCGAAATTGCATTGTGTGGTAGATTTATATAAAACTGATAAGGCAATAATCTCGCATGAGAGTCTCATAGTAAATTAGAAGAATGGCAGTGTGCACAATGGGGATAATTATGTGGTTTCAGACAAGAATACGAAATTATTCTGCACAAATACCATCAAATCAAACATAGCTATTTAAAATGTTCATCTTATATCTGCTGACACTCCTGCTGCAGCAACTAAATTATCCATGTATTCATCCATTTTCTATACCTGCTTAATTCTTAGAGGGTCCCTGGTGTGGCTGCCACCTATTTCTAGCACTCAATAGGTTAGAGGGATCACAGTGGGGCTGCCAGCCCATGAAACTAAATTAGCCAAATTATCATACCTTTGATATATATTTTTTTAAATGTCTGACAGTCTTTTTTCCTCAATTTGTGTACTCACAGATCTCATGAGAGACGAAACAAAAATAGGTTAGCTCATTTAATTAATAATTACTGTGCCCTTTACAGAACTTAGACTACCTTTGGATACCACAACACAGCAAGATGAGGCTGCAGTCCTAAGGAACAACACCAATTGTTGTTCTTGTAACACCTGAGCTCTCTGGCTTTGCTTGATGCTAAAAAAATCAGCTAAAAACCCATTTATTTATTTTAAGAGGGTTCCTACTGTTTTCTGTCACGGCCAGGCCCTTTAACTTCACCTGTAGCTCAGGTGAAAGTCCCTTATCATGACCCTGATGATGCTCTTTAGTGAACCTCCACCTCATGTTGTGCTGGGTGAATCAGTGATTAGTGCTAGCTTACAATTAGCCCATTCTGAGTCAGCTCCCGGGTTTAAGGCTAACCTCAGTCTGGATTAAGCCGCTCTGCTTCCACCTGTTCCTGAGCGCACACGCCCACCAGGCTCCCTCTCTCTGGTTGGCTCCGAGGCTGCTCTGAAATGAGCCGTCTCCCTTGTTGTAGCCCTGTTTGATGAGCTTAGTGTAACTTTTCTGGTGATTAATGAGGCAGGCCGACGCTCCTGGACCGAATGGACGTTCTGGACTTGTCCAGAATGGACAAATTGAGCCTGTACGTGTAGTTGCGCAGTCGCGGTACAGCGTGTGTGCAAATAACCACTTTTTGTCTTCTTTTCCTTTAGACTCATTGTCAGGTTAGGTGAAGCGGGCACTGATTATATGGAACACAATAGAAACAAATCTGATTTTTTAAATTTTTTATAAAAATGTGAAGTCTGACATAAACTCCTAAATGTCTTCTTTCTTGAGATTCGGGGCTGTTCTGAAAACATCTGGAGCTTCAGCCCCAGAGGTCCAGATGACAGGTCTAACAAAGCACCTGGGTACCACTGTATGACGGAGCTAGTCTACATGCACTGCCATTCTGTGTGTCTGCCTGTACAGGCGTGTGCGAGCAGCACTTAACAATACATATATATATTTACCTCATTTTGATTTTCGCTCTTTTAAGAAGGTGATGTTGTTGCCCAAAAGTGAAAAATTGTTGTCCACCCGCTTTTTTTAGGAGTACAACCACTCTCACCAGTGACTGAATCAAAAGTACAGCAAACAGTGAATGCTTGGTGGAGAAAGCGGGTTGGGTGATACCAAGTTTTGGGGAGGAGGAGGAGGGTTACATTCCTAGGTAATGATGCTACTTTGCTGGCAAAAGGAAAATCAAGAAGTTATTTATGCATTATTTATTTGTAAATTGGAGTGATTTTATTATATTGGGGGTCATATTGACTTGATCAGATTTTTGGGCGGGTCATAACCCCCCCGCAAATTACGCCCTTGATAATATGTACATCATATGGCCTACTAACACCTTGGGATCCTACAAAATGAGCTGGAGAGTGTCACTGGAGAGAGGGGCTTTGACAAAGCAATGAAAACAGTATCGGGAATTTTCTTTGCAGGTTTTAAAGTTTACCAGCACATTTCATTCTCTCCATCACAGTTTTAATGAGAAGAAATATGTTGAAAATCCACACGTTTCAGCAGAAAAAGCTCAGGTGAAGCAATCTGATTATTTCTAACAGCGTTTGGAGGTCTCAGTGTCATACTCACACCTAGTTAGAACAGACAGCTTATTGTTTCAGCCCTGAGTCCTTTCACTATGAAATCCTCTGTCTGTCTGTCTGTCTGGTTTCCAGTAAGTCACATATTCACCCAATGAAGTCACTGTCTGCTGCTAATTTTGTTTCCCATTAAAGAAACAATTTTCAGATTTACTACTAAATCCAATGTTGACATGGGTTTAATAGAAGGCTTTGGCCAACAAAGTCACTTATAGCAGACAAGGAACAACTTAATTAATAGATATGACCTGAATTAGCCTTCATGGACTGTCGAAGTGCCTTAACATTGTCAGGTTTTGCAGTGTGAGTGTGCCACTTTCCTGAGATTCCTTAGTAAATAGTTGATGTTGTTTAAATCAAATCAAAAACTACTAAAACATGAAATAAATCATTAAAACATGTGACTAGTGTGTTTTGCTGGTTGCATATAAATTTCCATTTTTGTTCCATGTGGTTATTTTTTGATGCCTGTGTTGATTGAATCTTTGGGAATTCGCATTAACACATTAATAAAGTGGGCTGCATGGTGGCACAGTTGGTGGCACTGTTGCCTTACTGTTACCTTGTCCTGGGCTCCACTCCCGCCCGGGGGTCTTTCTGCATGAAGTTTGCATGTTCTCCACGTGCATGCGTGGGTTCTCACCGGGTGCTCCAGCTTGCTCCCACAGTCCAAAAACATGACTGTTAGGTTAATTGGTTTCTCTAAATGGCCCTTAGGTGTGTGAATTAGTGTGTGCATGGTTGTTTGTGTGTTACCCTGCGGTGGACTGGCGACCTGTCCAGGGTGTACCCCGCCTTCTGCCCATAGGCTGCTGGAGATAGGCACCAGCTTCCCCGCGACCCACTATGGAAGAAGTGGTATAGAAAATGACTAACTAACATTAATAAAGTGGTTGTGGTGGCAAAACCACTTTTAACATACACTCCAGTTACAGTTTAAAAACATATAAAGGCAAAACTATATAAATACAAAGTGTCTCAATAAGTCCAAGGCAAAATAAATAGAAGAGAAAAATCCCAGTGCTCTGCTTTTGACTTATCGCCACAATCCATCCAACTTCCTAATCCAAACCTGTACGTTGACATCCACGTGTGTCAACACATTACAATTGCTAAGAACTGACTGGGCAATAAGGTTAAGTCATAGTTTCTTGTGTCGTCCCTAATTCTGATGTTGTGCTTTATTTCAGTTGTTTCATTTATTTCCAGCAAAGGCAAGACAAATTAAATAAACTTCCCCTCCTGGCTACTCAACATCCTGCATGTATATCACTCAGCAAGTTTAAGCTTAAACTTCTTCTAAGTCAGTCATACAGTTCAGACTAGGTATTTACCCACAGTGTATAAAAAGACACATTAGACATAAGACACAACTTTTTAGAATTGAATTTAATTAGAGTATAAACCTTTTCTTTTATAGTTAAGTTAAGATTACAACAATTAGGATTACTGGGTGTTTTGCTGCAAGAGGGATTGCTGCAAAGACCATTATGTTAAAATATTGAAGCAACACCTCAAAACATCAGCCAATAAGTCAGGTCGGGCACAAATGGCCTTGGAAATGGACAATGACCCAAAGTAGGAGGCATACAGAGCTGACTCAGTTTCAGCATTGTGAGACATTTGTTGAAGTACACTAAACACCCAAACGTCATAGAGTTTAAAAGACAATTCTACCAAAAACTAAACTTCTGAATTTAACAAACTTAAAACAAAAATCTCAAAAAATTTTCTCATTATTTTGACATTTAGCAAAGAGGCAAGATTTTGATAATCCTAGCTTATTTACAACAGGTACAATTTAGTCTGACAGAGCAAGACTTACTAAAACAGCTATTGAAGACTTTTGGCCAAAGCAAAATTGTCTGAGAGAAAACTCAATTTCATGAAAATATTCTGTTTCAGATTTGGGATTTTAAGCATGGCAGACCTTGAGATGCTGGTAGAACCCATTGATCCAGCTTGTGAAGGTGACATGTCAAAATGAGCCATTTTATTCAGTGGCAAAGACAGGGAACACTTTGCTTTACACTTTTTAACGCAAAAAATGTATGTGTCTTATCTATGGGAATAGGAAAAAAAAGGTTTTGTGTATTAAATTAGGCAAGGCAAAATGCTATATCCTCGATGTCAAGAAACATGATCCATGGTTTGTCCTTGTTTTTTTTACTGGAACTAATTAATATGCAAGGCACCACAGCTGATTTTCAACAGTGTCTGTTTCACAACCCCAAAGCTAGACATGTGTTGCTCATGGGGCGTTTGATCAAGTCATGAGCATAAGAGATTGTATAATGGGGCTGAAAGCACAAACCAAAGGCCATTTAATAAATATGGAGAGGAGGGCAGATGGAGTCTACAGACACATTGCATGTTAATTGCGAGCACATCTTTTTTCTGTGACAGTGTGTTGTGTAAGGGGTTTAAATTGGTTTAAATTACAAAGAGCAATCCACCAAACATTAATTATTTTAAAAGCAGGATAACATATAGGCATAAACTAGGTGTTTTGTTTTTTTGGTAATGATGTATAGACGTAACCTTTGATATTTTGTCACATCATAATCACAGTCTTCTAGTTCTAGATGATAGATAGCTAGATAGATAGCTAGATAGATAGCTAGATAGATAGATAGATAGATAGATAGATAGATAGATAGATAGATAGATAGATAGATAGATAGATAGATAGATAGATAGATAGATAGATAGATAGATAGATAGATAGATAGATAGATAGATAGATAGATGTGTCAAAGCCCCTCTCTCCAGTAACACTCCAGCTCATTTTGTAGGATCCCAATGTGTTAGTAGGCCAGATGGTGCTTTAAAGTCTTTAAAACCTTCTCCCTGACCTGTCTAGTGTGTCTTTTGGGTTTTTAGGATTCTTCCTGTTCACCAATGTTTTTGAACAAACCTCTGAAATCTTTACAGAACAGCTGGATTTATACTGAGACAGGCATGTTCTGTTTACCACATACTTCTGAAAGCTCTGGCTTTCACTGGATTCTGTTAAGGGATATCAGGACAAAGGGCAATAAAGACACATGCAACCAACTCCAAAAAGCAGAAATCCTGTTATCAAAAGTCCAAATAAGTACACATCTTTTACGTCCTCGACTGACATCGTAGTCAGGCACACGATCTTCCGCTGCTGCCAAGAATCCATTGTGTATCCAGAGAAGAACGTCCTGTCTTCCCGTTGAAAAAATGTGATCAATTATGTTGAGAGACCAGCCGACCAAATCCATAATTTACAAGTTTGGAGGATATGCAAAGCAAGACTGAGAAAAACACAGACAAAAAGCAGAAGCAGGGATCAGCAGAGAGGGAGGGATAGAAAACGTGTGTGTCTTTCACTGAGAGCAACTTCCACTTCACACTTATGCGGTACTTTTTGTTAGTCTGTTACCAAGAATGCCAATAAAATACATTTAAGTTTTCGCTCGTGCCGCAACCTGGCTAATGGGTTATGACAAAAAAATAGGAAAGGCCGCAAGAGAAAAAATGCTGCATGCCCAGTGGGGAGAACAAGAATTTGATACACTGCCGATTTTCCCGGTTTTCCAACTTGAAATGTAGTAGTCTACTCTTTAACTGTGAGTGACGGAATCTTAAACAAAAATCCCGAAAATCCCATTTTATGATTTTTATGTAATTAATTTGCATTTTATTGCATTTTATTGCATTTTATTTGATCACCTAACAAGCAGTAAGAATCCCGCCTCTTACAGGCCTGTTAGTTCTTCTTTAACAAGCCCTCCTGTTCTCCACTCATTACCTGTATTAACTGCACCTGTTTGAACTCGTTATCTGCATCAAAGACAGCTGTCCACACACTCAATCTAACTAACTCAAACCTCAACAATGGGCAAGACCAGAGAGCTGTATTAAGACATCAGGGATAAAATAGTACACCTGCACAAGGCTGCAATGGACTACAGAGAAACAGCCAAGCAGCTTGGTGAGAAGGCAACAACTGTAGGAAAAATTATTAGAAAATGGAGGAAGTTCAAGATGACGGTCAATCTCCCAACCGAAAATCTTTGGAGGGAGCTGAAAGTCCGTATTGTCCACCGACAGCCCCAAAACCTGAAGGATCTGGAGAAGTCTGCATGGAGGAGTGGTCCAAAATCCCTGCTGCAGTGTGTGCAAACCTCATCAAGAACTACGTCTGATATCTTTAATTGTAAACAAAGGTTTCTGTACCAAATATTAAGTTTTGTTTTTCTGATGTATCAAATACTTTTGTCATGCAATAAAATGCAAATTAATTACTTAAAAGTCACACAATGTGATTTTCTGGATTTTTGTTTTAGATTCCGTCACTGATAAAAATTAAAGACTTCTACATGCTTTGCAAGTGGGAAAACATGCAAAATCGGCAGTGTATCAAATACTTGTTCTCCCCACTGTAAATGTTGAGTTACATTAGTTAAATTAAGTTAAATTAAGCAAACTAATTGTAAACAACTCTGACCCTGGAGGACTAGCATGGCAAAGAGGGAGAGAGATTAACCCATCCCCCTCCTGCTGCACAGCACCCAGGCATTTAAATAGGGGTGAAGGTCCAACTCAGGTGCTCTGAATCAGTTTGCCGGGTGTACTCCTGCCAATGAAACCGTTCCAGCAACAGCTCAAACAATTATTTACCCTGCAGGGCTGTAACAGGTTGTGATGTAATAAAACAGGGAAACGGTTAAAGGGTAATTACACTTTTGCAAACTACTGTAGGTGAGATGTGAAAATTGCTAATCTAATTAGATTAAGGTTAATGTATCAACCTCATTAGCAGTAAATTAAGGCCTTGCCAAGTTTTGTTTGTGCTGCTACAATTCTAAAATTGATCTTTCTTCACTCAGAGCTTGCAACATTATTTATATTTTTTGAATGAACGTTACTCTCTCAGTGGCATGAACTCTAGTCACCATGCTTTGTCAGAAATGCTCCAGCTCGACTTGACCAGCTGACGCTGTTTTCGAGCCTCTACTCTTGTTATTTGTGAAGAATGCTTTGTGACAGGTTGTCGAAGAACACTGCAGGCTATGAGCCTCATTGCCAGTCACTGAAATGTGCATGACATGCATACACACACTACCCAAATCTGGCCAAACTCTTCAAAAGATGTAGATACACACGCCCACGGACAAGACTTGCTGTTATGCTTAGACAAGACGTTTTAAACTATTGACTTTAATGGTGGATGAACTTGTGAATGAATTAGACTGGGAACAAACTCATGACTTCTGAATGCCTCGTGTTCTTTTTGACCAATAAACCACATCCCCAATCTACATTTATGTTTTCTTACCTACAAACAACTCTCCGTGTTCATCAAAAATATGAAAATTACACAAACCTCTTGATTCTGAAAGTTTTTTTCAAGATTTATTTAACTTCTCACCAGCTTGGAATAGGAAGACTGGAGAATTCCCGATTTTTTATGTTATTTTATTTTTTTATTAGACCCTTCACATAACATGACACAAAAGCAGCAAAATGCGATCTGTGACCGTCAGCTTTCCTCCCAGCATCAAATGGCAGAGAGACAAATTTAGCAATAATCTGGAAAACAGTTAGTGAGGCATTTAGGGGCCATATGGGTCTGCTTTGCAGAAAGATGATCTGAATGACAGCGAGAAGGAGTTTTGAAAGCATAAAATTAAAACTATAAATGTCATGGTTGATGGTACTTCAAAGTAAATTACATTTAACTGAATCACAAAAATAGACATGATGAGGAAAAAAGAACTAGTCTTCTAAAAGCCAATACTTTATGGCTTCATTACTAAAATTGGTCATTCGAAGGAATACCTTATAGTTTTGATCTCTAACAGTCTTTATGTTTTCATTCTTTTTGTGTATATAACTTGTAAAAAATTACTTTCCCTTTATATAAAAGCTCAGTCCCATTTTTCAACAGGCTGTATCCTTTCACCACACCAATATTTTGAATTCACAAGAAGTAGTGGCTAAAAGAAGCCACATCAAAAAGCCACAACTTCTTAGTGACGATCCCTTTTGTGTAAATAGATTGAATGACCACATTGACCCCATACGTTTCTTAAATCATAAAGCTTTTATGTAACTCAACCATGGAAATTTGCCCAACAGGCAGTGTCGACTCAAGACCTATTTGTATTGTACTACTACTACTACTACTACTAACAGTAATAACACTATTATTAATAATTCTAACACTAATAATTCATTCATCATCTATACTCACTTATTAATTGGGCGAGAGGCAGGGTAAACCCTGGAAAGCTCACCAGTCTGTCACAGTGACACAGAGACAATTGGGACAAACAACCCTGCACACACTCACTCAGATCTGAGGGCAATTTTTAGTAGCTAAATCGCTAAACCTAACAGTGAAGTTTTTGGACAGCGGGAGGAAGTCGGAGTACCTGGAAAGAGCCCAAGCATGCACGGGGAGAGCTAACAACTTCCCCAGAAAGCAACCAAGAATAATTCTCAGAGGTAAATAAGGTTTAAGTTCATTTTAAGCTTTTTATGCTTCAGTATTGCTGGACCTACTCTGTTGTCTTGTTTTTTTTTTCCTTTCTGAGATCCAACAAATTGGTTATGACCTTATTTTGAAGAAACTTACCGGATGTAGTTGTTTGCATGACTACATGGTGGACTTTGTAGGAAGTACTCTGCTTTTTACCAGTTACTATCTGGAATTTTATTTAGCTAAAGGTGGGTTTACTGTTAGGTACGTATTAACAGTAACATGTTTGCTAATTCCAGTGACCTTTATGTTCATATTAGTAGACTAATATTATTCCTTGAACGTTTACGATCCGGATGACGTGGATGTTTTTACTCGGAGTTGCGTGTTCAGGTGCATGGATTTGTCCTAAAGTGAAAGCAGCTGCGTTCATAAGACGTTTATGGAATGAACCTAAACATACGAAGGTTGTAAGGCTGAATGATTGCATTTAACATTGCGGAAATAAGCAGTAATCGTTGTAGCACAGTTGTGACTTTTGAGTTCTTAAGCACCAGCACTGTGTATGCCGTTAGTCTATTAGCATATCTCTCCATAGTGTCAGTATATTATAATAACTGTGCAAAGCAAAAGGCAATGCTGAAATGTATCCTTTCATGTGATGCCAAGTTTCCTCTGGTAATATGTTGATTAGATTTTGGCAGATATGTCAGTGAAGCACGCCAAGCCCAACTTCAGCCCGTCTCAGGTGTCTGAGATCATGAAGAGGCTCTACAACCTGACCCCGTCAGAAATACGCCCGCTGCCCAGCTACGATGACCAGAACTTCTATGTGGCTCCATCTGAGGGCGGCGAGTATGTCCTGAAGATCATGAACACAGAGGACAGTAAGAATACCACCATCATCGAGTTGCAGACCCATGCAATGTCATTTCTCCACCAGAATGGGCTTCCTGCTCAAACAGTTGTGCCCACCACCTCCGGACAACTCATGAGTCTGGAAGAAATGGGTATGAGACAAGAAAATGGTTTCGATATGTGGATTGTATCTGAAAGAAAAAGACCCATATTCCAGTTGCTTTGAAAAAAAATATATATTAAGACTGACGACAAATCAGTGTTCATAAAAATCAGTTTAAAGTAAAATCTAAAAGGGATCAAATTTGTTCATTGGATTTATGTGTCTCTTTTTGGAGAGAGACACAGAACACCAAAAAATGCTGGGTTTAGTTTTTAAAGCTGTAGTTCTCTCTTTATAGATACATTGATTCATGTCATGCTGGTTTTGAAATTTTTATCGTTGCCTCAGTGACGCAAAACCCACTTTAAGAGGGGGAATTTGAGTGGTAGGAGTTTCTGCTCTGAGATTCGTCTTTAGAAATCTGGTGGAAAGCACATTACTGACTGCCTGAAACATCTGAATTCTAGATTTGTTTATGGGACATAAAACTGTTGTTTGCTGAGATTCTTGACATATATAAATAATATGTAATCATAGAAAAAAGGTACAGGACATAGTTACACAATTTATTTGTGAATCCATCCTTAACTGATGCAATCAATAAGTTGAGGCAAAAAAAACAAACAAAAAAAACGTCTCTTAAAATAAAGTGTGATCAAGGCATCCTGATTCACAGAACCCCCACCTGTAACCAGCATCTTAATTCCAGGCAGATTGAACCCCCCATAGTTACCATGTCTCCACACCCTGATACTTAAAAAACTAAATTGGTTTTTGTAGGACAATCTGTTCCTTCTGAACATAGAAAATGAGAAAAAAATATTTTCAATTAAATATTTTGACTAGTTGACAGGATGATTGTTATTTAATATCATCACAATTTATTGTGAATTGTTTTTATTTACATGCATGAAAACATTGATCCAATATTTGGGAGTGTCAGGGCCTGATTTTGTCATGCTAGTATATCTCTACCTGCTTTGCACTTCTAGATACTGAAAGTTTTCTGTATTGTTCTTTACAGAAGAACTCAAGCTCAGTTAGGCTGGATTGAGATCGTAATGTGAAGTGTTGTATTTTTTGCCACACGTAACATTTTTCATTTATTCCAAAGGGTTCAGCTTTGATCTCATCTGACCACAGCACCGTTTTTTGCTTTGCTAAATTATGTTTACAGGTTTTACATGTTACAAGTCATGGGTACGTGCTGTAAGTCTGTCACAATTTGTGAACAAAGTGTGCATTTGGATGGGACCCTGGGCTGGTTGGTGCTTTGCACAACTCATGAAGAGAAATAATGGCTTGCATGATGAGTGGTATCAATGGTCTAATGCATCTAGGCTCCAGGCTGCAATATAATTTTGTACCTTCAGTCTCAGCCCCTGAATCTGAGGGTCACAAGTTCGCATCCTCAGTAATATTAATATCCAAGTTCTGCGATAATGAGAAACATGCCCTTGTGAAAAGTCACAGCACACTGGTTCTTTATTTTTCTGGTTTAAAATTAAGGCAAATCACTATGAGTCTAATTCTGTTTTTTTCTTTGGTAGATTGTGGCTATGGCTGTCAAAAGTACGTGGTCCGACTGCTGAGTTATTTACCTGGAGTGACTATTTCAAAGGTCCCTTTAACACCGAAGTTATTATATGAAGCCGGCAGGATGGCAGCTAGAATGGATGAAATCCTTCAAAAGGTATTATACATACATTCCAGTGAAACCTTAACTCTTTATTTTTAAACTATGTCCTCTTAATGAAAATGTTTGAAGTTTTCGCCTTTTCTTGCGTTGCTAAGCTTTGAAAAACATCAGCTCACTAGGTACATGCACATATTTTCTCTTTCGTGTTAGTTTGCTGCTTTCCTTTTCCTTTTAGATGGACCATCCTCATCTCAGCATTCTGCAGAGGGATAACTTCATCTGGAGCCTGTCAAACATTCTCCTCCTGGAAGGATACATGAGTGTATTAGATGGAGATCCACTGCAGAAGGTCATGAAATCTGTCATTCATCAGTACAAGAACTCTGTGTTCCCCAAACTCTCCAGTTTTCGGGAATGTAAGTATCATGTTTGTTCGTCTGATTTTCTGTTGGGTATGTTTTAAAGTTCCTTTTAGGATTTAATGCAGGCTAAGGTGAGTTTAAAGTTTTAGCACCTGCTTATATAATGCCATTTTATTTTTGTTTAAGGTATTAATCATGGCGACTTTAATGACCTGAATGTGCTTGTGCAGCCCGATGACAATAATGGCTACAAGATTTCTGGCATCCTAGACTTTGGGGACATGAGCAGTGGCTACTATGTCTACGAACTCGCCATCACCATAATGTACATGATGATTGAGCATCCTGATCCCATCGAGGTTGGTGGGCCAGTCCTTGCCGGCTGGGAAAGTGTCTTCCCTCTCAACGAGGACGAGAAAGACTGCCTTTATCTGCTGGTGCTCTCGCGCTTCTGCCAGTCGCTGGTTATGGCACGGTATTCCGTGAAGTTGCACCCAGAAAACGAAGAGTACCTTATGATTACTTCCAGGAAGGGAATTAAGATCCTCCAGCAAGTCTGGGAACTGGGAAAGGAGCATGTGGAGAAGGTGTGGTTTCAGCGTGCGGCTCAGTTCAATAAGTGAGTAAATAAAGACATCAACTGAAAGCAAAGAAAGACTGAAGAAAATGAAAACTATTGATAACAGTGGTGTCACACTTTGGTTAATGATGGTTATAAATTAGAATATCATTGAAAAGTTCTACTCATTTGTGATATAGATCCATTCCACACAGCGTGTTATATTTCAAGGGTTTATTTCTGTTAATTTGGATGATAATTGCCTTGCAGGCAATGAAAACGTGAAATAAAATAGAAGAATATTACATAAAAACTAAAATGGTTTTAATCCAGAGTTATTACTAAAAAAATATGTCAACATAGTGTACATTTTATGCTTGGTCTGGGCTCCTTTGGGGTTAATTACCATATCAGTGCAGCGTTGCGTGGAAGCTATCAGCTCTGCTCAGGTGTTCTTGTCTGTTCTGGTGTTCCTCTTAATGCCTGTTAGATCCTCTGTGGTGTTCGCATTAAGCGTGTTTCTGACCTATCAAGCACAGTGATACCATGGTCTTTAAAGCAGGTTTTGGAACTTTCGAAAGTATGGGCGGGTGTCAAGTCTTGCTGAAAAATGTAATCAGCATCTCTATAAAGGTTGTCAGCAAGTGGAAGCACGAAGTGCTCTAATATTTCCTGGTAGATGGCTGAGCTGACTTTGGACTTGATGAAACACCATAGACCAAGACCAGCAGATGACATGGAAACGTCAGACTGGACCTCAAGCCAACTAGATTCTATACAACTCCACCCTTCCCCCAGACTTGGGGACCTTGACTTCCAAAGGAAATGCAAGATATACTTTTATTTGAAAAAAAGACTTTAGACCACTGAGCATCAATCTCGTCTTTTTTGTCTCTACACCAGGAAAGATACGTCTGACGATGTATCTGGTTCAGAAGTGGCTTAACACAAGTAATGAAACTGTTTTAGTCCATATCCTGAATACATCTACATGTGATGGTTCTTAAAGCTCAGACTCCAGGTATATCACTTCATGTGTAATGAATCTGAGTTTCTTTTTAAATAGAATTACTCAGATTAACTTTTTAAAGACATTCTAATTATTGAGATTCACCCTCAACCTTCAGACTGACTCATTAATTTGTGGTTAACAAAGTATGTTTGACAAGATATTACATTTACTAATGAGTTAAAAGGAGTCGTGTCTTTTGGGTATTAGCACCTTAACACAGTGGGACTTGTTCTAAATAATAGTTTGTAAAGGGAAGCAGAGATGTCCAAAATGTGGTGATGATCACAAGTTAGAAGAATGTAAAGAAGTACAAGAAAAAAGTTGTATCTGTGGAGGGCAACATTGAGTTACGTATGGAGGATGTGAAGTAAGGAAGAAGGCAAAAGAAATCATACAGATTAAAATGACTAAAAACATAAGCTATGCAGAAGCAGTTAAAAATGTGAAGGAACAGAAAACAAGAAAGATTGAACAAAAAGCGAGTCAAACCCCCACAGCAAAGCAAAATACAATCAGAAAAAATGTTACAATATCAGTACAAAAACTATATTATTTTTAGCATATGTTATCAACTTTACTGACCAAGCCAAGCATAAAACTGAGAGAAATTTAAAATAATAGTGAGAGGAGCTGAAAAGTTTTTTGGCGTTTAAGGAGGGATCATGGGAGAACATAAATAAAAAGTTGGAGGTAGATGGGAGACAAGGACCATCCGGTGAAAGTAGTACATGTTAATATTACGATGGAATGCAAGAAGTTTAATTGCTAACGGACAAGAACTTAAAGGTTATATTGATAGTCTTGAAGAACAACCAGAAATTATTTGTGTTCAGGAAACATGGTTAAAATCAACATTGGATTTTGTGATAAAAGGATATGATGGTGTAAGAAGAGATCGACAGGAGGGAAGTGGAGGAGGATCTGGACTATTTATTAAGCAAGGAACACAATATCAGGTATTAGGGAAAGGGAAAGAACTTGAATATATAGTAATTGAGATATGGGAACAAGAAGGTAAATTTAAAATAATATTTTTTATAATCCATGTAAAACATTGTCAATTGAAATAATGGAGGAGTTAATTGAATATTTGGAAGGGAAAGTAATTTGGTGTGGGGATTTTAATGCAAATAGTACATTGTGGGGTAACTGTAATGATAAAAATGGACAAGTTATAGAAGAATTAATGGAAATAAAAAAAACTAGTATGTTTAATGATGGAGGGGAACAGAATCCATGTAA
>JAHHUM010003105.1:0-48123 GCA_036173005.1 Crenichthys baileyi | reverse complement strand
AAAAAGAGGCGTGGTTTTTTTACCTAAAATTGGATTGATTCTGTTCATTTTTGGGGTTGAGTTTTCAAGGGGTAGTTTTCCAGGTGTCTTGGCAGGAAAGCCATTGAAGATGACCATTGGGTTTTGCTACACTAATAAAAAATCCCAGAATTGACCATTTAAAAGGAAAGCCTTGACGACTGGTCTGTATACGCCCAAACTAGGGTCTGAGATATGGATTATGATGAAAGGTTTGACATCCTGTTTAGAAGCAGCTGAAATAGTGTCCTCTTTAGGGGGGTTGGGTTCTGGTTTAGAGATTGGGAAAAGGAACCTTTTTTTGGTTGTGCTCCTGTTGGAAGGGGGGAATCTTGAATTCCAGAACTTTTGGTGTGCCCCCAAATTAACCCCCTTCCAACCCTCCTCAAACCAGACATTTTTTTTTTTTTGGGGGGGGGGAAAAAAAACCCCCCCCAATTAAAGGTCTTGTATCCCCTTTTGGGGGGAAATCCCCTTTTGGGTTTTGGCTTTACATCAAAAGGGCGATACCTGCACAAATTTTGTTGCACAGGAAAAAATGTATGGAGAGGGGTTTGCAGTCAGCGGGTTTTTGGGATTAAGTTTTCATGAGTACATGGGTTAGAGGTTAGGGGGGTTTATAATTAACCCACGTGGTTCCCAACTGTGCCAGCTTGGGAACCACGTGGGATGACACGGAAATTTAAACCCCCGTGGACGTTGCTTGCATTGTGTTGTTAATTTTTTGCAGCAATCCTCTCTGAGCAGGGCATGAAAGAACAGTTTGGATGATATAAGTGCCTCTGTTTCTGTGGAATTAAATTCAATCTTCCCGTAATTTTTCTCTTTTGTGTCAAAAAACAGTTGTGGTCCCCCCCAGATGTGTCCTGCTATAAAAAAAAGTATCGGGAAAGGGAGAGCTTTTAAATAAAACTTGAAGGGACCAACACAGCATACAGATGTGAAACTGAAACTCAATGTTTAAAAATTTATCACATTGCTACATGCTCAGGGGAAATAGGTGTTGAAACACGAAATTGAAATGTTTGTTCTTGAATGGAGGCACATACTGTGATGCTGAAATGTAAGTTAGTGAAAAACATCAAGATGAAAACGTGTCACCTGCTGTGCTGGTCTCAAAAAATGTCACCTTTCCCTTTCAAACCCTGCTGAGATGACAAACTATGAATTGGATGGGTGATCTTCTGAAGGAACAAAGATGTGAAACATGGTCTCAAGAACTTGCTGTTTCACCTTAAATTTCCAAGGTGCAACATTAAGGGTTATTCCCCTCCCAGAAACACATACCTCTTAACTGTGCTACAAACAAGGAGGATGGGTTGGGGTGAGATAACCAGTTTTAACATGGGTTATTATTTGCCTATTGGCAGTTTATTATAGAAGCTCTTGCCTGCTGAATTTCCCCTGGAATATTTCAACTGCTACTTTTTGTGTGGGTTTTCCATCAAACTGGTTTCTGTTCCCAAAAACCTTTTGGCACCAACATTATTTCGATGGAGGCTAAGAACTCTTGGAGACAAGGGGCTAGATGAACATACTTAAAATGCAAGATGTTTAACGTTTCCCCTTTTAATTCTACATCAATGCCCAAAATAAATTTCATGATTACATTTTTCTAGCTGAATTTATAAACTCAGCATTTTTTTTACTCTGTGTATAAACACTGATGGGTCCAATCCTTTAAGTCCTGTTAGAAACTGAATATTAAACTCCCATTTGCGCCAGTGTCTATAAAAACCTGTTAAAGCCTGTTTACAAACATGCTGTTGTTTCAATAGGGATTTTTTTTAAATGAAGGCTGGTGTAAAAAAGACATCAGCATGTATGATTACATGTAATTAGGTTGGAAAAATCTGGAAAAAAAGGGTCAAAAGGAAGCGTTTAAGTTACATTTAATGATCTAAACAGTTTTTTGGTCTGGGTTTTTTGGAAACATTTAGTTATTAAGAATATTTATTCTTAATTTGACCTAGGTGAATTATATCTGTATTTTTTGTATTTTTTGTTGGGTTTTCCCTTAATTTTTAAACAAATAAACATTTATTTTCTACATCTGTTTATTTATGATTCATGAAAAATTTTGTACCCTTTTTAATCTTTTATTTATTTTCTTTAATTTGTTCTGATTTTACTTTCTAACCTCATTTTTACACTGCTTGAGTATCTTTCAACATATAAACACACCTGCGTTTTTTAAATTTACTCATTTTTCCCCAAATTTGTTATCAGAGTAAATATTTTTGTGTTGGGTATGACAACGTATCAGTTGATTGATATCTTTTATGCAAATTATTAAATGCCAGTTTGGACTGTTTTACAGATGGGAATAATATGTTTTGCGACCATTGAACACACTCAGTTGTGTCCATAGGTGCTCAAATTTTAAGTGTGAGTTTTGGGGAAAGAAGTGCTCGGGACCTGCACCTTCTTGAGGTTTGGACGGGCATTTCTGATGTAAAGAGGTACTAACTTGTGTGTGAGAGGAAAAGGGGGTGTGGCATGAATAGTGGCGGGTTTGCGTCAGCAGGGTTGTGGTGTGATGACAGACAGCTTCTCTCTCTTTCTGAGACCTTCTGTTGCCAGAGGGACACAACCCAGTTAACCTTAAACATTCCCCCTCTGTTTTTTGGGGTTCTGCTTTTCTGACCAACATTTAGACAACCATAGGGGCAGTAATATGTTACTGTAATGACTCAGCTTTTGTTTTTTAAGGCCTGAGTTGTAGTAACAAATTTAAAGAGTAGATAATAGCAACAAACAGGTCTCTGGAGATGGTGCTACGTTTGGCTCGATTCCAGTTTGGCAGCATCTGTTGGTCATAAAACCAATCACAGAAGCAACAAAAACCCCATAAGAGACCCAATATTTCTGAGCTGCAACCACAACAATAGCATCAACAACCACCAGTTGTATGGGTTTAGGAATAACAAATTAATGTATGTTGGGCTTCTTGACTTGAAATCTTTTTTGGGTCAGAATGTTTTTAGGAATAACTGGTGAAATTGGGGCCATAGTTTGGATTCCCCTTCATTTACATTAAATTGTTGCACAAGTTACAGATTTAAACACTCCAACCAATAGCAAACAATATTGGCCCAAATATGAGGATGTACTATCACTAATCCGGCAAAAAACCCTGAGGGTATTTCTTCATAGTTGATGCATGTATGTTGCAATCCATCGTTTGTACTAGCCCCATAAACTACTTGATGTAATTAAATACAGTCCAATTCGATCAGTTGTTTAGACAGTCAATTAACAGGCAAAGTCATTTTACAAGACAAACAGATTGAATTCAAATAAAGGTAAAAGAAATCTAATTCACTTGATTGCAGTAAGTCCAATCAGGATTCTGGTACAATACTACAGTCCAAAAAAACCCATGTATAAAATAAACCAGGAAATACAAGTGATCATTTTTTAAAAGCATCATTTATTATTAGTAAAAATTCTACTATGGAACCAAAAAATGCATGGGTCATGGAACTTTACACAATCCATTATTAGAGCAAGCATTGGTGAGAGTGGAGAGGAACACTCATTTAAAAACAGGGGAAGACTCCAGCAGAATCAGGTAGTAAAGCAGCCATCCTATGGGACCTTCGGCATTGGAGAGAACAGGAAGGTTCTAAAATTCAAAAAAAAGAAGAGAGAAAACATTGTTAACCTTTATTATTTTTTCAAGGGGACTTTTTCTATAAAGAGAACAGCAAAAGCTGAACCCCTGGAACGGAGTTCTTTCTGTGGAAAAAAAAAAACATAGAAGTTCACAATTTTAAACAGCAGTAATAGCTTTGTCAATGACCCCCTTAAAGCGAAGCACTAAATAAAGAAGTAGTAAACCAGGTGTACTTTCTATGAAATGAAGATTACCAGGAGAACACAAAGATAATGGCGCCATAACTCCATCAGTCCACTCCGTCTCCAGAAGCTACATAGCCCATGACAGGAACACAAAACCTTAGGACTACTTTCTTTTGAGCGAAGAAGAAAGCAGCGCACATAGTAAAGGAAGGAAATAAAGGAAGTAAAGTTTGTTTTTAATAAATCACAAATTTTTACAGATAGATGTCACAACGGGCTTTGAAGAAGGCTGGCCCAACAAAAAAACATAGAAATGTACCATAAATAAACAAAACACAATACAGTCCCTAAATGCGTATCTAAAAACTTCAATTTTAACTAAAAGCGTCTTGGAATAAAAATGTTTTAGCTGTTTTTTAAGAGTTGCCTATCTTGACCCCACTTTCCACAGTCCTGGGTGCAACAGTCTGGGAAAGATCGGTCTCCTTGAATTCTGAAGCCAGTGTGGGAGACAACTAAAAGGTTTTGATTCGATGACCTCAGACTATGGCAGGAGTATACATTTGAATCATATCAGAAATATAGGAAGGAGCCTGTCTGGTAAAGCCTAAAGACTACCATTTAAAATTAAACTTAATCTATTGGTAGCCAGTGTAGCAACTTTAAATCAGGGGTCTATGATTTCTCCGTTTGTCTTGCAGCGAAAATTGGACAACCTGAAGACAAGCCTGCCCCTCTTATTGAAACACGGAAAGAGGACGATTTCAAAGGTCCAGTCGTCCAGTAAAGAAAAAATTTCCCAAGTTCACTTAATGACAATATTGATTTAAGTTTTTTGAGATTTTTCATCAAATGAAAAAAAAAAATAGGTTCTTACTATCTGTTTTGAATGATGCTCCGGGGAAAAAAGCTTAATCAAAAATAACACCTAGAGTTTTTAGGCTTTCTACGAGGTAAAATAAATCCAGTTGCTTTTTTTAAAGTCGAGGGGGCAAGGTCCATGAATAATCATTTTTAGAAAAAGTTTTAAAGAGCAGTAAATAAAAACCCAAACACATTCTACTGTTTGCAGTAGAATTAAAGGGGTAGTAAAGAGGTGCGACAAATGCATTGATGAATTTGATAATTGCAATAGAAAAGCATTAGGAAATGACTTGAAGATTGACAGTGCTGCTCATAAATTTTGAGAAGTTTTGAAAGGGGAATTTACGGACAGGAATCTTCCCAGTTGTAGATGTTTAAGCAGGTTAAAGTGGGTGGAAGCCCTGCAGTACCCCAAAGACATTAAAAAAACCCAGATAAACTGAAAAGAATTTTTTTGTAAAAAAAACCAAAAGTTTTTAACAAGGACAACCGATAGAAAAACCGCTACTGAGGTCTTGCTGCTAAAAGTATTTTAAACAGGGTTGGCTTTAAAACAGTGGGGTGGATTTTTTTATACTTTGCCCTTTTGAGATTTAAAATTAAAGACTGCGTAAAAATCTGGGTTTTTTTTTAAAGAGGTTTACGTATTTACCCGATTTTAGGACATGAAAATGATTTTAAGTTTTTATTTTGCTTAATATGCATAAATGTAGAAAAAAAGCAACCGTATTTTTTTTTTAACAAATGCATTCTTTTTTTTATTGTTGTCAATTATTATTTTTGTAGCATTAAAACGACTCATTTTCCCAATTAGATCACTTAAAAATGATTTCTGTTGTTAATGCCCCGAATAATGAAAAGGAGAAGATTTGAATAATATTTTATTCTTTCTTTAAAATGAGAAATTTTAAATTAAAAATCCCTTTAGAGGACCACTAAATTAGGCACGTGAAGTTTTGCCCGGTCGGCGGACGGGGTCCCACCCTGGGCCAGGCCTGGGGGGGGACTGTCGAGGCGCTGGTGGCCGGGTTTCTCCTGCGGGCCCCGGCCGGGCCCCAAACCCGACGAGAGACGCGAGGGGCCATCCCCCAGTGGGCCCCACCACCTGCAGGGGGAACCAGGGAAGGGAACCGGTGCAAAGAGGATTGGGTGGCGGACGAAGGTGGAGACCTCAGCGGCCCGATCCTCGGATGCTTAGGCTTGCTTTAGAGACGTGGAATGTTACTCACTGGGGGGGGAAGGAGCCTGAGCTTGTGCGGGATGTCGAGAGATATCGACTAGAAATAGTCGGGCCTGCCTCCACGCACAGCCGGGCTCTGGAACCCATCCCCTTGAGAGGGGCTTGGACTCTCTTGTACGTCTGGAGTGGCCCACGGGGAGAGGCGGCGGGCTGGGTGGGTTTTGCTTGTTGCCCTCCAGCTCAGCCGTCTATGTTGGGGTTTACCCTGGTGGATGAAGGGTCGCACCCCTGCGCCTTCGGGTCAGGGATAGGTCTCTGACTGTTTTTTCGGCCTACGGGCCGAGCGGTAGGGGCGGGGGTACCCGGCCTTCTTGGTGTCCCTGTCGGGGGTGCGGATATTTGCCCCTCCCGGGGGACTCCATTATTCTGCGGGGGACTTCAACGCCCACGTGGGAAACGACAGTGACACCTGGAGAGGCGTTTATCGGGGGGAATGGGCCCCCCCGATCTGAATCCGAGTGGTGTTTTGTTATGGACTTCTGTGGGTATCACGGATTGTCCATAATGAACACCAAAGTTCAAGCATAAGGGGTTCATCAGTGCACCCTAGGCAGGGAGGTCAATGATTGACTTTGTTGTCGTATCATCAGACCTTCGGCCGCATGTTTTGGACACTCGGGTGAAGAGAGGGTGAGCTGTCCACTAAACAAACCCCCTTGTGGTGAGTTGGATCCGCTGGAGGAGGAGAAAGCCCGGGCAGATTGGCAGGCCCAAGCGCATAGTGAGGGTCTGCTGGGAACGCTTGGCGGAGCCCTCGGCCAGGGATGTATTCAACTCCCAAACCTCCGGGAGAGCTTTTGACCAGATTCCGGGGGATGTTGGAGACATAGAGTCAGAGTGGACCATGTTTCTCCGCATCTATTGTTGATTTCTTTTCTGCCCGTAGCTGCGGCCGTAAAAGGGCTGCGGTGCCTGTCGCGGCGGCAATCCCAGAACCCGGTGGTGGACACCGCAGTAAGGGATGCTGTCAAGCTGAAGAAGGAGTCCTAACGGCTGTGGTTGGCTTGTGGACTCCTGAGGCGGCTGACTGGTACCGTGAGGCCAAGCGTGCTGGGGGCCCCTACCTGTGGGAGAGGCAAAAAACTCGGGGCCTGGGAGGAGTTCGGTGAGGGCATGGAGAAGGGGCTACCGGTCGGACCTCGAAGCGATTTCTGGCAAACCGTCCGGCGCCTCAGGAGGGGGAAGCAGTGCTTCGCCAACACTGTTTATAGTGGGGGTGGGAGGCTGCTGACCTTGACTGGGGAACATTTTTGGGGCCCGGTTTGGAAAAGGGAGTACTTCGAGGATCTCTCACTCCGCCATCACGGCATTCCCTGGTGAAACAGAGGCTGGGGACTCGGGGTTGGACTCTTTCATCACCCAGGCTGAAGTCACCGAGGTGGCTAAAAAGCTCCGCGGTGGCAAGGCTTTGGGGGTGGATGAGATCCACCCTGAGTACCTGAAATCTCTGGATTTTGTGGGGCTGTCATTGGTTGACATGCCTCTTCAACTTTGCATGGTGGCGGGGACAATACCTCTGGACTGGCAGACCGGGGTGGTGGTTCCCCTTCAAAGAAGGGTGACCGGAGGGGTGTGTTCCAACTACAGGGGGATAAACACTCCTCAGCCTCCCTGGAAAGGGGCCTACGCCAGGGTATTGGAGAGAAGAGTCCGGGGCCGATAGTCAAACCTCGGCTTCAGGAGGAGCAGTGTGGTTTTCGTCCCGGCCGTGGACACTGGACCAGCTCTATACCCTTTATAGGGTACTCGGGGCTCATGGGAGTTCTGCCCAACCGGTTTCCCACATGTTTTTTGTGGGACTCGGAGGAAGGCTTTTCGACTGTGTCCCTCGTGATGCCTTGTGGAGGGTGCTCCAGGTGTATGGAATCGGGGGCCCTTTATTAGGGGCCATCCGGTCCCTGTACGACGGAGCAGGAGTTTGGTCCGCATTGGCCGGCACCAAGTCAGACCTGTTCCCGGTTTGCATGTTGGATTCCGGCAGGGCTGCCCTTTGTCACCGGTCCTGTTCATAACTTTTATGGACCAGGATTTCTAGAAAACAGCCAAGGGCCGGAAGGGGTCTGGTTTGGGGACCAGAGGATTTTGTCTCTTCTTTTTGCAAGATGACGTGGTCCTGCTGGCCCCCTCTAGCCAAGACCTACAGCATGCGCGGGGGGCGGGTTCGCAGCCGAGTGTGAAGCGGGTGGGATGAAGATCAGCTCCTCCAAGTCAGAGGCCATGGACTCGACCGGAAAAGGGGGCTTGTCCCTCTCAGGTTGGGGGGAGTTCCTGCCTCAAGTGAGGAGTTCAAGTATCTCGGGGTCTTTTTTCACGACGTGGGGGAAGAAGGACCGGGAGATCGACAGACGGATCGGTGCGGCTGCCGCAGTAATGGGGGCACTTGCGGTCCGTTGTGGTGAGAGAGAGCTAAAGCCGAAAAGCGAAGCTCTCGATTTACCGGTCGGTCTACGTTCCTACCCTCACCTATGGCATGAACTTTGGGTCATGACCGAAAGAACGAGATCCGGGATACAAGCGGCTAAAAATGAGCTTCCTCTGTAGGGTGGCCGGGAAACTCCCTTAGAGATAGGGTGGGGAGCTCGGCCATTCGCGAGGGGCTTCGGAGTAGTAGAGCCGTGCTCCTCCACATCGAGAGGAGCCAGTTGAGGTGGCTCGGGAAATCTATACCGGATGCTCCTGGACGCCTTCCTCGGGAGGTGTTCCAGGCACGTCCCACCCGGGGGGAGGCCCAGGGGACGGCCCAGGACACGCTGGAGGGACTATGTCCCCTCGGCTGGCCCTGGGGAACGCCTTGGGCTCCCCCCGGAGGAGCTAGAGGGGTTTTCTGGGGAGGGAGTCTGGGTGGCTCTCCTGAGTCTGCTGCCCCCGCGACCCGGTTTTTCCCGGGTAAGCGGAAGAGACGAGTACGAGTGCGAGTACATTTTTCCCATTTTAGATCACTTTGCCAAAATGATTTCTGGTTTGTTAAATGCCCGAATAATGAAAGGCAGAAGAATTTGGAATAATATTTTATTACTTTCTTCAAAAATGAGGGAAAATTTATATTAACCTTTTTAATTTTGTAGGAGTGCCTTTTTAAAGTGTATGACTTTGGTCAAAAATTTTGGGCTTTCTTTCACAAGGTTTCCACAGCAGTTTTCTGCAAATTTTGGCCCATTCCTCCTCACAGTACTGCTGTAAGTGGGTCAGGTTTGTAAGCCGCTTTTGCCCTTTAAAACCCCCTTTTAAGCTTTGTCTACACATTTTCTATGGCACAGATTAGTGCTTTGTGGGGGGCCACCTCCTAAATACTGACTTTGTGTTTTTAATTCATCTTTTTGGCTAATATGGCGGTATGCTAAAGGTTGTTGTTTATTTGGGAGGCCCGTTTCTGCCAAGCTTTAAAATTTTCCTGTCTTTAAATTATGCGTCAAACATAATTTTATTTTATTATCTCCTGCCAGTAAAAATACTTCCACAGCATAGATTTTGCCACGCTCTCAGGCTGTAGTGTCACCGTTTTTTCTCCCCCAAATTTTAATGATTCTCATTACACCCAAACACTTCAATCAGACCCGAAGAAATGCATGGATAGTAATAGTTGGATGGGTGAAGGGTGAATCTTTTATTCTCCTTAATTATTTAATAACCTTTATGCCACTGCAATGTACTTTTTTTTGTAATGTTTCTTTTTCTTTTTTTCATGTAAAGCACTTTGAATTGTCTTGCTACTGAAATGTGCTATAGAATGTGCCCTTTCCTTGCCTTGCCTTGCATGGACAGATAGACGGGTGATGGGACGATGGGAAGGAAGGATTGATCTGAAAAATCTGTCTTTTTCCAGTGTTTTTCAGGCAGGAAACTACTTAAATCAAAATCATAACTTTCCAAACTTTTTAACACTACGTAGGAGCCCCGAATTCTGTTGCATTTTTAAAACAGATTACAGATGCAACTTCCACCAATAAAAAAGAAGGAAGTCTTTTGAGTTTGAAATGACTTGAATTCAAAAAATAAAAATGGAACCCACCTGTTGCGCTCATTTTGCATTTAATGATGTTATCTCTGCTTCCTTTGCTGTTAAGTGTAATGTCAGTTTCTACATGTCTGCATGCGAAGAAGCGCAGCAAGATTCCTCGGTGACTCTGACCTTGTTTTTGTCAGATTCCTCAACCGCCTGAGAAACTTCCTTGAAGCATGTTTCTTTTCTCCAGGATGTCGAGGAACATGCATGACAAATTCCTGCGGAGGAATGTCAAACACAAAAATAGTCTGAGGTGCCATGTAATTTCCAGAGAGATCTGTGGGAAAGGCTGTCCTTTATACGTTCAACGTTTGGGAAAGGGAAAACTGTGAACTCCTGCAACAAGTGCAAAAAATATCCCGATAGATAATGGTTTAATTAACATATTTTCTAAATATGTATTTTGATCCTTTTTTCTTCAGAATGAACATTATGTCTAAGCTTCATATTATAGAAATCCCTTAATCAAACTGCAACTAAAGATTTCTAGTAACACCCAAACTATGATAGTCTCACCACCATGTTTCAACAGATAAGTGTTGGTCATTATGCATCGCAATTCTTAGGTCTCTTCTTCCTGCCAGAGAGGTTTCAGCTCCAGGATGTTGGTGTGTTTCCTGGCATCAAACCGTTCCCTTACGTTCCCACTTATGTAACAGGGGTAGTTTTCCTATTGGATGATGCATTTGTGGTTGATACTTTAACATTTTTCTTCATAATGTTTGGTGTTTTTCAGGATTTGGTTGTCTTAAGTCATCATTGTTTTTTTTTTTTAGTTTTAAATACAAAATTAAGTAAAACAACACCCAGACAGTGGCACCCTCACTGCCATGTTACACATGTACAATTTTTACATTTTTAATTACAGTTTCTTTTTAAATGTCACAATATTTGTTTCTACTAGTTTTGAAGTTTGTATTTTTGGGTGGAAATATCTACATGACTGTGTACAAGTCCTAAATGACCATTTATTTGTTGATAATTTTGTGGATATTCTCCTTCCAAACAGCAATTTCTTCCAATCCTTCAAAGTGGTACGAATCAGTAGTTTTCAACGCAGAATGTTTTACATTTCTTTGGACTACACATTTTATGTCCAGTCTTTGTTTGTGACCATTAACAGAATATTCTCACTCCTCACCTTTGATTAAAATAAGAAGCAAACAGGAGATAGAGAGGACAAAAGAAGTAAATTCAGTCATAATACCACCCTTAAGCTGATGAAGAGTACTTTTAAAGTAATTTTAGGAAACGGGATTTAAAAAAAACCTCCACGATGTCATGCCAGCCAGTGTCTGAGTTTTTGAGTTTATGTTTATTATACCTGGTTTGATCATTAGGTTAACCTTCTGTGTTTTGTCATGTTAATTGATTTCACTCCCTGCAGCCTGACCAACACACTGTTCCTAGTTCCCTGATTACCTGGTCCTGTTGTCTCATTGGTTCACCCTGCTTTCCTTGTTTGTATTTAACTTCCTCAGTTTTCATTGTTCCGCTGGTTCCTTGTGTTTGTTACGTTTTATGTGTGTTCCTTATGTTACTTCCTTGTGAGTAACACTGTCGGAATATCCTGGTTTGTGTCAGTCCTGCCTTGTCTGGTTGGAGTATGCTACACTCCTGCTCTGATTCCTGGGAGTAAGGATATTAAAAGCCTTCTTACCTTTATTCTCCGTGTTCCTGGGGATCTTCTTGCACGTTGGTCCTACCACAAATCACCAAAGCATGACACTTGAAAAAATCTGACACATCTTGGTGGTGCTAAAATTCTGTTTTCTCTTTGACAAACTGTTATCTTTTTAGGTTTTGTGGATTTAACTAAATAAACAGCTTGTAGGCCACAAAATCTAACACTGGTTCATCCCTTGTGTTTAGGTGCATGTGTTTGCCTAAAAGACTCATGCGTCAGAGTTGAGCAGCTTTACAAAAAGAAAAAACAGCCAAAGTCTAAAGGAAAAAACTAAAAACCCTTCAAAAAGCCTGAAGAACTTTTGACTGAGACGATTTAATGAATTAGATAAACATCCTACTCCATGAAAGGGAAAAATAAAGACATACAGGTAGTATTTACCACCTTTCAATAACGCTGCATGCAATTGTAACATCATCACATACTTTGTAACCTTGTAGTACCTCCACTTGTAAATACGTGAAACAAATTTCGATGCAGTGCTTGAGTCATAATACACCTGTTGTTTTAAGACCTTTCGCTCATGGTTACATGGTGTCACAGAGAAGTATCGTGTTTCCCCTCAGAGCATCTGATCACCTCAAACTTTCCGCTTTCTGGGAGGTGGGGCCCCTCTGAAGGAACCCTGGCCCTTTAAGAGGCATCGTCAGCCTGTTCTCAGCTGATGGAGGGGTGGAGGGGGTAAAATTGTTAGAGAGTGGCTGGGGGGACGGAGATAAGTTTGTCCTGTCTGCCTCGATGTGGAGCAGAAGTAGCCGTATTGAAGTTCCTGTACTATTTGGGACTCTATCAGTCTTTGATGATGCAAAGTTGCAGCAAGAACCCCCTGCTCACCTGTTGCATATCTGAATATTTAAAAAATATTGTTTCTCATCTAAACGAAGTGTAAAGTTAGAAGGAAAAATGTCACAACAGAGAAGTTGAGGAAAATGCTGTTTTGACTATCTGCATCCCAGGGTTTACATTTATGCTCTGAACATCCAGCAGATTTTCTCCACATGTGTTTTCTCTATATTCCTGCAGGTTGCTGTAAGTTTCATAAAAGATGTGCCCATAAGGAAAATCATGTTGCTACTGAAGTAATGTTGTATCCTTACAGTCTGTTCAAATCAGTAAAACCTTTTTCACAGATCAGTTTGCTAGGCTTCATTAAATTAAAATCATGCAGATTTATAAATCTGTTTGCAAAAAAGTAAAGTCTACACTTTTCTAAATAAAACATTTGTTAAAGGTTCATGCAACAGATGAACCTTAAACCTGTAAATCTCTGTGAATTTTTTGCAATTGCACATTTCAAATCCATTTATATTCAGTGTGCTCAACAACTAACACTGGATCCAGTCGATCAGTTTCCAGGGATTCACAGAAATTGTAAAGTTAAAATATTGTTTAACAGCTTATGAACACTCTAATACTGTTAAGTAAATGTATTTTGGTTGTCTGAACAATATTTCTCCCCTCCTCCACTTGTTGCTGCACAATGCTGGCTAAAGGAAGGCAACTATACTTTTCCCTCCGTTACATGAAAGACAGATTTAGCTGTTATCATAGACTCCGGAGTTTTTTTCATATAGGTTATCACACCGTGATTGATTTACTTTGGACATGTTTATGGTTAAAAGAAAAATATAATGTCTGAACTTACAGATTCCAGGCTGTTGCTATTATCATACAACAATCCATATTATTAAAACCACTAACTATGAAAGTAAAAGCCAAGCCATGTTTTACGTAGCCCGCATTCTGGTGCTTTAAACAACGGCACCGAAACGCAAACCGCCGTGACCACGTAATGACTCATTCAGAGAGAATACAATTTCCAGCTGCAATGTGAATTTATCGCAGCTTTTTCCACTATTGACTCATCTTTGATTTTGTTTATTGATAGAATGATTGAAGTTTAATGATATATTGGTAATGCAAGGGTTAATACGGTTAACAAACAGTGTTCTGATTAGTGCATCTGATAACTGTACATGACCACAACAGCCTGGCACCTTCTCTAAACTACCTTTAGTCTGTCTGTGGAGGCCTAAACCTTTTGTGATTTTTGCTTGAATGCCAAATAGAATAACAGAAATCCAGATTGTGATTGAAGTTTTCTGGAAACTTTTTAGAGATCCCAAGAGGATTAACTTCTAAAAAGACCAGCCAGCACCCATCTGCTCACCTCATCTCTGTCACTTATTAACCAAACCCACCCTTGCCTGCACACACACAGCCGTACAAAGTGAGAGGAGGAAGAAAAACAAGACGGGGAGGTGAAGGATTTGCTGAGCGAGAGTAATGGCCTTCTTTAAATTAGTGTGTGGTTGTTTTTGAGATGAAGACCTTTCAAGCCAAAATCTTTCTGACCATGATAGCTCACACTGGCTCTGAGTTTTTCCCAATTTTCCTTCCCCGCCTTGGTCTCATACAAAGAAGTTTGTCCTTTTGCCTCTCAGGGCTGAGGCCACGCTGGAAGGGGCATTGGCGTGTGTGTGTGGTGTTTTGTGTGTGTGTGTGTGTGTGTTAGAGACTCCAGTTACAGGAGTTGTGCAATGTTTGGACCCTCAGCTGGAAACCAATGGAAACTGACCTCCCTGTCCTCCAGTGCACTAATCTGGTACATGTTCCCTTCTTTCCAAAGTACGACCTGATCAGAAAACTGAACCTTGCTATCGCAAAAGCAACAATTATAAAGTGACCGTAAAATAATAAACAATCCTTTAATGTTACACTTTATTGGAGATAAATCAGGGGAAAAAAAATTATATATTTTGGATCTCAGGAACCATTTTGTTTCTACAAAAAGGAAAAAAGCACCTCTTTTAACTGAAATTCTCCCTGAATCTGAAGAAATCTGGATTAGTTTGATCTTCATACAACCTAGAATTATCACTGACTAAAGCTGTTTTTTGAAATGTTTACTTGATCCCTACATTGTATCTTATTATTGTATATAAAGGACCATGTACTGAACATAAACAACGTTGAAATGCACCAGACCAGATGAATCAGACAGTGAAATCAGTTAATTTTTCTTTTGAAACCTGCTGACATTTGATCACAATTTAGTTGGATCATATTGTTCCTCTCTCACCCCCAAAAAACATGAAAGTTTGAGTCTGAATTGGAATTTGGATATCGGTGTTATCTTACTAATGTTAGCTTCAGCATAGTCAGTCAGCTTGAGCAGAAGTGTGTTTTTAGTTTAAATCTCTGGTGCAACCTCTTTACATTACCCTATATTGAACAACAGGACAATTGTCTACTGAATAAGAACATTTAAAATTCAAACACTACAAAACGGCAGACAAGATAGTCAATGGAGCATAATAAATAAAAATATAAGCCAACCAACCAATAGAAGCTGTGTGTGAAAGAAAAGCATTTTTAAGCCAACACTCCCCATCACTAGTCAATGAATAATCAACATGGAACTCTAGGTGCACATGTTCACTTCTGCCTCTTTTAATTTGTGGCCAAACAATCGTGAGGATGATAAAACTGAATATGAGATTTGGCTGGTTTAACATTCAGTTCAATGATAAACTGTGACATTGTTTCATCTGTGAATTGTATTGCAGGATGTTTGGCAGTGCTGTGAACTCAGATTGAACCCGAAGTGGAATGAGAAAGCAGTTAGTAGGAAAATCCTTTCGCCTCGATTTGGCTATTTCCTTTTCTCTTCTAGTATTGTAAAATGACAGGGAAACCCAGCAGCAGTCTTACACAGAAAGGGGAAAAAAAGAAACCTAATTATTTTCTGTTTATGCAGATATTGTGTCCACGTGACTATAACGGAGTTGCTTTTTGTTTCTTTGGGAACTTTTTCACGAAACCCATGAACAGAAGTGAAAGATGTATGCATATGCGTTCATGCATGGGAACCAAGTGGGGGCATGAACGCTGCGGCTGACTGGGGCAGCAGTCACCCTAACACCCAACCACCCTTCACCCCCCACCCCTATCCACACGTGCATACATACGCACGCACTCACACACACACACACACACACACACACACACAGAGAACCGGAGGGGGTTTGCAGAGAGGCAGCAGCGACACGAAGGGAGCGCTGACCCAGATAGTCTCCTAGTCCCACCCTCTCTGGCTTGCTCACTGCAAAAAATAAGTCTTCTTGCAGAGAATCCTTCTTCATCTGCAAAATTTACGATTTAAATGAGGGTTAAACGTACAGTTATCTTTGTTACCAGCTGGTCTATTTAAATCTCCAAATTCTTTACGAGAACAGAGTTGAGCAAGGCTTGAAACCCAGACTACAGCACAGAAAGGAAATGGAAAAAAAAACTTCTGTCTGAAACTTACAGCATGACTCTCATCAGATCTTTGCAGCTTTGCAGCAACAGACTGGTTTGTTCTGAGCGGGTGTGAATGTGTGGGATCGTATCAGGATAAAGCAAAGCGTTCAGTTTACGCTCAGCCAGTCTTCAGTGGATAAAAATAGATTTTAAAAAAATGTGGAGATTGGCCTGCAATAGCCCAGACACAGACAGTTCTCCATGTTATGTTTGACCTATTGTGGCCTTATGTTGATTTTGACAGCTAAAATTGGTAGTTTGATAGTAGTTTATTATCATCACTTAATTATTTGCTATGATTACAAGATGTGGTTTATTTTAAAATTGCTAGTTTTGCCCATTTTGAGTGTGCTGTTACAGCTACTGGGCCATTCCATTAACCTTGGAAGTCCAAACTGGAAAGTCAGAGTTTACATAATCTGTGACTTGTAGCATTCCTGCTTGTTTTTGTTCATATTGCTTGCAAATGTAACAGCAGTCTTACAACAATAACAATGACAATAACACTGTTCTACACGGTATTTTGTGTATATAAACAGCATTGAAACATCTTGTTTTATAAACACTGAAAAGTACAACTGACTAAATGTTACATAAATAATAAAGAACTGCTAAAAACAGTCAGGAACGTTTTAATACTATTGCTGCAAGTAGCAACCATATTTGATGCGGAGGTCACATTCCCTAGACTTTCCGACTCGTAATTCTGACTTTTCGGGGCGTTCCAATTGAAATTTCATACTCGGAAGTTGGAAATTCCAACCTCTGAGTACAAATTGAATGCACCATATGTCTGTAATGTAGAAAAGAAAAGAAAAGAAAACAAAGAAAACAAAGAAACATGTTTAGATAAATATGCGGTTGACATAAAATTTAAAAGTTATAGTGATTTTGGTGTCCACCAGGAGGAGCTATTCAAGAAAAAAAATCTTTATTCTGTAGTTTTTCATTCATTCTAAAAATGCTAATTTAATGTAAAGCTGAAAGTTCAAAAAAAAACAAAAAAATCTATCATACCAGTTGTAACAAATATGTAAAATATGTGTTTTCCTTCAGAGGGAGCTGTTTCTCTGATGAAATGTAAGTCCACAGCTTGGGACTTAGTCTAAGTCGCGAAGACCTCTGAGTTTCCATACACTCTAAAGACTCGAGACTTAACTTGTACTGAGGTCTGAGACTTGAGTAACATGACAACCTTTATCTCGTGAAATCAGGAAGAGAGTAAGCTGGTAAGTGTAGATTCATTCGGAAATTCAGTATAATTGGTGTTAACACTATTACCACTACTTTTCTTTAAAATAATTGCAGATTTAAATTTCTGGTGGATAAATTAGTATTAGTTAATTTTCAAAATATGTCACAGCCGTTAATAACTGTTTTTTTTACACGTTTAATTGAAGGTCTTGAAAAATATAAATGTGTTCAATTAGACTAGAACATAATGATCTAAACTCCTAGCCTACGGCAATGTTGTGTTGTAGGCAGGGTGGACGGCATGTATCTGTGTATTGAATCTTGTTTCAAGCGGGCTTTTAACTTTTTTTATTCCCCATTTTATAGATGTATAAATTCGCTAAAGTTGGGAGCGGTGGATTTCTTTTCTCCTTAGCCTTTCATCGATCCACATTCATAAAACATACTGAGAAAGCAGTATTTGCTTCAGCGTGCACAGATCAGAGTCAACATGCATTGTCTTTAACATATGTGCCCCCGTTGTGCTGCCAAATCAGCCCTGATTCATTGGGGCATGGACTCTGGACCTCAGGGGTCTCCTGTGGTGTTTGGCACCAAGACGTTGTCAGGACTTTTTAAGTCCGGTGCGAGGAGCCTTTGTGGATTAAGCTTGTTTCTTCACATATCTGAGATGCAGGATCAGGTTCAGATCTGGAGGTTTTTGATGCTGAACAAACACTTTGGTTCTTTTGTTTTAATTTTGAAATTCACCATTGTGTGTGGTCATATACAATGTATTTATATTTGTTTAATTCCTTTAAATCTTTTCTGGGTCTTGGAAATACAGTTTCGTGAAAAAGTGTTAGCCCCCTTACAGATTTCTTCTGTTTTTGCTGTCACACTTAAATATTTTAGATAATCAAACAGATTTTAGGATCGGACAATAATAACCTAATCTAAATACAAAAAAGCCGTGTTTAAAGGATGATAATTTCAGCTATTAAGAGAAAGAGCTACCCAAACACACATGTAAAAAGGTCAGTGCCCTTCTGAATAACTGGTTGTGCCACCCTTAGAAGAAACAGCTGCCATCAAATGTTAGCGATAATGTATACTGTGGAGGGATTTTGGCCCGATCGTCTCTACAGAATTGTTTTTATTCAGCCACATTGGAAGGTTTTTTAGCAGCAGTCAAGCCACAGTTTCTCAATTGGATTTAAGCCCGAACGTTAAGTAGGCCTCTACAGAACCTTAATTTTGTTATTTGTTCCATTCATAAGTGGATTTGCTGGTTGAGCTTGGGTCACAAACTGATGGTTAGATATTCATGGAGCAAAGCAGCTCCAGACGATCATACTACACACACCACGTTTGTTGTCATCCTTTTCTGAAATGCTGTGTTAGTTTTAAGCCAGAAGTAACACCATGCAAAAAAGTTTCCAAAAAGTTCCACTTTGTCTCGTCAGTCTAATGAATATTTCCCCAAAGGTCCAGGGGATCGTCAAGATGATTTGCTTGTTTTCTTTTTGGAACATGTGGGATAGGCATTCATGTATTTCTGATGGGTTTTTGAGCCTTGGAACTCTCCATGGAGGCCATTTTTGCCCAATTTCTTTCCTATTATTGAATCATAAACTCTGACCTTAGCTTGAAGCAAGTTAAGCCTGCAGTGCTTTCGATGATGTTCTGGGTTCTTTGTGATCTCCTGGATGCGCTCCTGGAATAATTCTGGTTCAGCACTGCTTCATGTTTTCTCATGTTTTTGTAGATAATGGTTTTTTACTTTTCACCTAAATCTAAAAGTCTTAGAAATGACTCTGTGACCCTTTCCAGACTGTTAGATGTCGGTGGCTTTTTTGCCTGCTCTTGAATTTCTTTTCTATTTAAGGGATTTCTTGATTTTCAGAGATCTGGAAATAATTAGGCCTAGATATGGCTGGTTGATTAAACTCAGTTCCCCCAAAATAGTGGTTAATCGGTTAAATAATGATTTAACAATGGCGGCAATTTTACATAGGGGCCAGGATGTTTGGATAGCCTTTTTCCTAAAACCAACATTTTACATCAGAGTTTTGTATTTACTTTACTTAGGTTATTTTTATCTGATACCAACATTTATTTGATGATCTGGAACATTTAAGTGTGACAAAAAAATAAAAACAGAAGATATTTGTTAGGGAGCAAATACATTTCGGCCAAATAGTGTCAGAGTAAGTGAAAAAAAATCTGCGTTCGTCTCTTTTTCTCTTCCAGTCCTGCTCATCCCTCACTCTCCCAACTCCCCCCACAACTTCCTGTGAAGGGATCAGAGGCTGACAGGGTCACACCCACCCCACCCTTTTTTATTCCTGGAACTCCTCAGTGGGACCCCCTTCTCCTGGGTGGGGGTTTGCACACAGGCATCTTGTCAGTCCTCATTTATACACATAACATGCGCATAGGCTCACCCCAGTCTCTCACTATCGCTGCTCGTTAGTGCTGCTCTTCACACAACACACACGCACACACACACACACACGCACATGCACATAACTCTTGGCCCCCCTCGGTGCACTCCTTCCTTTCTACTGCCTTGTTTGAGGGCAGATGTGGATCAAGTTGGATTTGTTAAAGATTCTCAATGTTTGCTTCGTTCTGTTTCCAGTGAAAATGCATGTAATTTACAAGGTGAAACACCAGCCAGCTGACTTTTTAAAGCTTACATTATACACTAAAGCCCATCTATCTAGAAATCCAGACTGAAATTAAACACTGAAAAATAATTTGCAAATGAGATTTGATCCAGTTCTGTTTATACCATACAGTTTTAAAATCCAAAACATTTTTGAAGTGGCTTATATTAAGGTCTTATAGATGTAGCTAGATAAATTAATTAATTAAATCGAAAGGGCAGTTTATTACTAACTGTAACAGTGTGACCGATTGGTCAGTTTGGTTCAAATATGTCTACGCTGTCATCGTGAGTTTAATGAAGATGGGAAAAAGTCAATAACACTATGAATAAACTCATGTGTTTTAGTAATTCTTCAGACAGTTAATGCTAATAAGCTGTCTGATACATAACATAACATTTTCTGCTTTGTGCTTGTGCTGCTTTCCAATCGTTCTTTTTTATTGTGGATGGGTTGCCCTGATCAGCTCTAAACAGTTTTCATTACTCATGAGTAGTGACACTTATGCATGCTGCCCTCAGTGTCTTGTAAAACTGCTGCAGATAAAGCCTCCACCTGAGTCTCCAGACTGTCTTTAAATTTAAATTTGTAGACCCAGACTCAGTTATGTGTGTTTGATAAAAAGTAAAAAGATTTACATGTTAACAAGCCAAACTGACAGAAATCTGAAAATTAAAATACATACAGTTCTACTCTTAAATTACTTCATGTGCTTATTTATGTTTTATCAAATTACTTACAGAATTCTTCAAATATGTATAGATAATACATTTAGATTAAATTTAATAAAAAAAAGCACAAATGTAACAATTGTCAACTTGTACGCTATCTAAAACAAACTTGTAGATAGGGTCATGGCAGATGGGAAGTCACCAGTTACTAAAAACGGTACATGGAAACCAGAACATTTTGGAGAAAATATTGGTTTAAACTTTTCAAACAGTTTGCAAAGAGTCAACAATTCTGATAACAAATAGTTAAAACATTTTTCCGACTTTATGTGAAGAATTTCCTTGGAGCAGAAATAAAACTCACACCAGTGTAGCTGCAATAATGTTGTTTCAGGGCTTCATACGTACATCTTAGTTGTTCTGCTGTAGAAATATGCTTAAACTTTCTTAGAAAGAACTTCTCTGTGTCATGTTTAATTCTAGGGCAAAATGCCAACACCAGAGAATGCATTTGGCACAGGATTCAAAGAAGGAATTTCTTTTTTCACCAAAAAATATGCTTTCATCCAGGGGAGTCAGACATTGTCGGGTAAGGCATAAAGCTGCATTTACCTTTGTTGAGAGCCCACAGAGGGGGCTCTGTCTGGTCACAATAGGGATAGGGGTGAGGGGTGAGCGATGGGAGCTACTGTGTGTGTATGTTTGTGTGTGTCCTCTGCAGGAGTGTGAGAGGGTGGTGCTTAGAGCCACACCCAGCCTGATTAGCTAAGGCCCCACCTCACTGTGGAATCTGCTGGGCTGGGTAACATGCCAGCATTAAGCACACCACCATGGTTCAAACTCATAGGAAACAGAAAACATTGCAAAGAAGTTAGCCACAAAGGATTGTTCATAAATCAGCGTCTATGTATGGGCATCTTTCCTCAAATCCATGCTGCCATCAGGTAATAGGTTTTGCAAATCAGGTAACAGCAGTTTAGATGATCACTTTAGCTTTAAATGCCTTACAACCCTAAGTATGCCAGCTGAGTATAACCTCCTGTTGTCCTAGTGGATTCTAACAAAAAAAAGGTCTTGCATCTGTCTTCAGTACTACAGATAATATTAAAAAAATTATCTTAAATTCATTTTGGCCAACATATTCATGATTAAAAACAATTTACATTTACAGTTATTTATAAAAATTGTTCTTGGACTTTTCAAAACTCCAATTTTTAAATAAATTAGATTGTGTATGCTGTTCACTATTAGGAAACAATTTTTATAAGAGATCATTTAAGCATTTAAAAAATAACTGAGACTTCAAGTTGCTTCAAGGTTTGGTTCCATTCATTTTGTCTTTTTGGACCCAGAACAAACAGTAGTTTGAAAGAGGGCATTAGCAGCCAACTAACTGAGTGTTAATAATTTTTAATGGAAAATAGAATACAGATAATTACCATAACTCAAATAAAGGGAAGTAAAATAACATTGAAAAAGTAAACTAATTTCGCTTCTATGCATGTCAGATTTTAATTTTAAAAAATCCTATATTTGCACTTTTATAGAGTACAGAAAAGTGACATTTTTTAATTTTGACAAATTAAAGCTTAAATCTTTGAAGATCATCCTTAGTGTTGGATTAGCTACTACTACACCTCCATGTCGTCCTACGGGGTAACTCCACACTGGAAAAATAGACGTAAGAAAATATGTAATAAAATAATTCAAGCAATGGATGATCTTGCTAATTCTGGTGAGGTCTTCAGGGAGGGTATAAGGAATCTTTCGGACATGTTTGGATTACCTTTATGGGTTCATTAATTTTCCATAGCAAAATTCATCCATCCAACCAAATGGCCTTTACTTTCCAAGTTTAAGGTTTGCAGGGTAACAGGTTTCATGCTGCCCTCTTCCATTTTGGAGGAGATTACAGGACCCGTGCCCCCGGGAGAGCCCGCAGCATCATCGGGGGACTCCTCACACCCGGGCCACCGCCTTTTTGGGAACTTTAAGCCTCAGGGAAGGTCGTTTCAGGGCAAAAAAGTCAAAAACAAACAGACGGGCAAAACAGTTTCTACCTAAGAGCTGGTGTTCCCCTGAACACTGCAAATTCATGTAAACCTGATTTATTCATCATTTATTTGTTTTGATTGTCCCTTCCCTGTGACCCTCTCCAGCTCCTCGTTGGGGATCCTAAGGTGTTATGGCTATATAGTCCCTTCAGCCATGATACACATCTCATGACCATAGGTGAGGGCATAGACAGGGCGATAAATGAGAAGTTCTCTTTTTAGGTCAGCTCTTCGCACCACAAGTCTGGAGCCTTGCCCAGAGTAGAGCAGACAAGGCCCCAATTCATCCTGTATCTCCTGCTCCATCTAACCTCATGAACATGACACCAATGTAGCAATGTCGTTTTTTTTTAATTTAAGTCCTAAGTAGAGATTTGGGTAGCAGTGGCCGTGGCTTGGCTGTAGATAATCTGAAGCGCGGCCGCACTTTCCATTCTCTCTTAGGTCATTATTATTTCAGTTTTACAGGACACAACAGTCGTTTACCTTGATCATGTGTGATGTGAGCAGAGTTACTGATAAAAACAAGTCACGTGTCCATTTATTTGTGTTAAATTAAACTTTCACGTAAACGCATGTTTGAAGAAAATATTTCTAAGCTTTCAAACCTCACTTGCACTAGAAGATAAGATTCCATCTAAACAAGTAATGCTAGTTTTATTGCACCGTTTTTTTTGTACAAGGCTATGTACAAACGTGCTGACTTTACAACACTGGGTTATTCTTTGAAGACTCTAAATAGGCTACAGAAATTCCTCAGAAACAAGGCTACATTCTCACTAGCATCAGCTGAAATTAAAGGGGAAGTAAAACAGAAAGCAGACAAGTTAGCATGTTATAAAGTCCAAGTGGGGATCATGACCTGTTAACTGACAGCAGCATTAAGTAAATGGCGTCATATTTTTACTATATTGATTAAGGTTTTAAATAGATTCTGATCCATTTTAGCAGTTTGATCCATTTTTAGTGTGATTTTATTTTAAAAAAACCAGCTCAAAATGATGCATAATCGTGAAATGGAAGGAAATGATTGACATGGTTTTGATTTTGTATGATGTGCATTTGTACTTACAGGGTTGGACAATGAAACTGAAACACCTGGTTATAGACCACAATAATTTATTAGTATGGTGTAGGGCCTCGTTTGCGGCCAATACAGCGTCAATTCGTCTTGGGAATGACATATACAAGTCCTGCACAGTGGTCAGAGGGATTTTAAGCCATTCTTCTTGCAGGATAGTGGCCAGGTCACTACATGATACTGGTGGAGGAAAATGTTTCCTGACTCGCTCCTCCAAAACACCCCAAAGTGGCTCAATATTATTTAGATCTGGTGACTGTGCAGGCCATGGGAGATGTTCAACTTCACTTTCATGTTCATCAAACCAATCTTTCACCAGTCTTGCTGTGTGTATTGGTGCATTGTCATCCTGATACACGGCAACCGCCTTCAGGATACAATGTTTGAACCATTGGATGCACATGGTCCTCAAGAATGGTTCGGTAGTGCTTGGTAGTGACATGCCCATCTAGCACAAGTATTGGCCAGGGAATGCCATGATATGGCAGCCAAACCATCACTGATCCACCCCCATGCTTCAGTCTGGGCATGCAACAGTCTGGGTGGTACGCTTCTTTGGGGCTTCTCCACACCGTAACTCTCCCGGATGTGGGGAAACAGTAAAGGTGGACTCATCAGAGAACAATACATGTTTCACATTGTCCACAGCCCAAGATTTGCGCTCCTTGCACCATTGGAAACCGACGTTTGGCATTGGCATGAGTGACCAAAGGTTTGGCTATAGCAGCCCGGCCGTGTATATTGACCCTGTGGAGCTCCCGACGGACAGTTCTGGTGGAAACAAAGAGTTGAGGTGCACATTTAATTCTGCCGTGATTTGGGCAGCCGTGGTTTTATGTTTTTTGGATACAATCCGGGTTAGCACCCGAACATCCCTTTAAGACAGCTTCCTCTTGCGTCCACAGTTAATCCTGTTGGATGTGGTTCGTCCTTTTTGGTGGTATGCTGACATTACCCTGGATACCGTGGCTCTTGATACATCACAAAGACTTGCTGTCTTGGTCACTGATGCGCCAGCAAGACGTGCACCAACAATTTGTCCTCTTTTGAACTCTGGTATGTCACCCATAATGTTGTGGCATTTCAATATTTTGAGCAAAACTGTGCTCTTATCCTGCTAATTGAACCTTCACACTCTGCTCTTACTGGTGCAATGTGCAATCAATGAAGACTGGCTACCAGGCTGGTCCAATTTAGCCATGAAACCTCCCACACTAAAATGACAGGGTTTCAGTTTCATTGTCCAACCCTGTAGCTCACCTGAGCCAATACTTTATAGAAGCAACCTTTTGCTGTAGAGACATATCACTTTGCAAGCTTTAAACAGCAAGGGAAATTCTTCTTGCAAATAGCTCAAGCTCATCCCTCTGAGCTTCGTCACCATAGCATGATGTTGCCACCATTGTGTTTCACTGTGTTGATGTGTGTTTAGTGTTATTTTACCAGCATTTTGCATGTAGTTCAGTTGACTTTGGCTCAGTGGGAAGAGAAGTTGAATTGCAATCTGTTGTGGACTGCGATTACGTGAATGTGGCTATAGTGTAAAGTGCTTTGAGTGATCAGTAAGAATGTATATAAAACAGGAGTTCCTATGGCTTTATTTATTAAGGTCTTTCTTCTCGCCACTCTTCTATAAGGACCAGATTTGTAGAGTACGCAGCTAATAGTTGTTCTGTTGACAGATGTGAAAGAGGGCATGAATACTCTTGGTAGGCCAGTGTAGGTTTTCTGGCATGAATCTAAGATTTTAGACCTGGTAGCTTTTTTTGATGTTAGAACTTGTCCTTGTTTTCTTTTTTAAGCCTGTCTGTTTTGCTCTCTGTACTATATTTGCATGTAGTCTGTTAAGGAACAACTTTAACAGTATAGCTGTGGTCTGTAAATGTGTCTAAGATATCTTTGACCAACAAGGAAAAAAGACTTGAAACTTTGCTTTATTTAAACAGAAGTACAAACAAACGGTATCAGTTTACCCTCTAACTGTCCCTAAATCTGTGGAAATATTTAGCTAAAGCACAGAAACCACTGAAGCTGATCCTTTTTGGCTTTACTTGTCAAAGTTTCTGTTCCCTGATAATTTGTGGGAGAACTGTTGATTGTCTGACAGAGTTGAACCTATAAAGGAAGAGGAAATGGACAGTAGATTAGGCCAGAGGAGCCGGGGTGTGTTGCTTCTCATCCTGAATGGTTGTGTGAGTGTGTTTGCGTCCCTCTGCTTTGGCACTCCCCAGTTGCTCTCTGAATGTGTGTTTGTGTGTGTATGTTGTAGCTCGGCTTCCAGAAAAGGGTGTGTCCGCCTGCCTGCCACTGAAAGGGAGGGAGGGGTCAGTTCACGGCTACTCCTCCCTGCTCTGTCTGTTATTTCTCTTTCGTTCTCATTCCCTTGGTGTCAGCCTCAGGATTTAGGCCTTTGTTTCTCTGCCTTCTCTTCTGTTACTTTTGCTTTAAATTTTCTCTCTGTTACACTCTGAATGTGTGTGTGCATGAAGGTTTTTACCCCCTCCTCGGGCTGATTTTACATAGGAGGTAAAGCTTGTTATCAGTCTATTTGCCTTTAAACTCCAGTGTTCAGCTTCCTCTTCTACTTGACTACCCCCACTCCTTTCTATCTTTTCTTTCTCTTATTTTCCTCCCATATTTTAACCCCTCACCCCCTTTCTTCTGGCTTCAAACTTTTTTCTTTACCTTGCCACAACCCCTCCCCCCTTTTCTCCCCTCAGCTACCCCATATCATCTCTTCTCCACCCTACCCTTAACCCCCCCCCATTCACCTTTCTGTCCTTTTCTACATCTTTGTAGACAATTTGTACCTTCCTCTCTCTAATCTTCTGCTTCTTTCCTCTTCCTCAGTGCCAGTCGACTACAAAGCAGAAGAAGAGTGTCGCCAGTGCCCGAAAGAAGCAGAGGAGCTCCGCCAACAAGCAGAGCGCCGTGACCCGGCAGTTGTCATCATCGCCACCACCGCCATCCTCACCTCCGCCCCCCGCAGCCCAACAAGAGCAGGAGGAGGAGGAGGAGGAGCTGACCACTGGGCCTCGGCCGCCGCACGAGGAGAAGAAGCTGAAGGAGGTGCTGACGCTCACCGTTGGGGTGAAGCAGGAGGAAACGGAAGAGGAGAAGGAGGCACAAGGCCAGAGAGACATGCCCTCAGTACAGATCAAATCAGAGCCAGAGGAGATGGAGTGCACGGTGAGGAAGATGGGGTGCGGGGAGGGGTTTGGTTGGAGGTGATTGGTGGATGATTAGAAGGGATGGGGGTGGATGAACTGATGGAGGAGAATCATTTGGGTGTAGGTGAGCGTAAGCAGGCGTGGCTGCAGGTTATAACATGTTGGAACATGTTGAGCCCTCACAGGATTCAAGTACAAGTAAAGGTTCTGGTTTATCTGCTCATGCTGCATCTGTTGAAAATTGTTCTAAATTAAGCAACATTTTGTGAATCTGTTTTTTGGAAGTGCCTGGCTTTAGAAATCAATCAAAAAAAACAACCAGAAAGTATGAAGAGCCGTCAGGTCCACAAGACTCTCACTGAAGCGGTTAGGGTTATATGTAGTCCATGTTTTCTTTATATTAGCAAAACATTCACAAAGTTTACTCCATAAATGACAGCACATGACATAGCAACGTAAAAGGCTTTTAGATGAAACCAATATATCGTTAGCCTCAGAGCATAATTGCCTATGACTTGGGCAATTATGTACCGAGGCTAACGATATGGAGATTCGGAGGAACAAGGGACTCTCAGGAGGTTATCGTACCATTTTACCTTTTTTCTCTGTTGATTTCCGACCCCCATATGCAAAGGCTGAAATGAAACAAATGGCTAACTGAGCGCAACTGAAAACCATGCTATAATTTCAACATTTCACTAATATGTAGATGCTTTTGCCTTTCCGACTGGCAGTCATTGGCCAGTGCTAATCAAAGTAAAAGTTGTCCAGTTTTGGCGAGCAGCTGATTTTTCTATGCAATTCTGCTAATTACTTCATATTACATGTGTCAATATTTATTATTTATTTATAATAATTTCAGACACATATCATAAAATACAAAATACAGAGAAAAATTAAAGTCAAAAATGAACCTAAAAAGCAGTACATGTTAACATTTCGTAGAGATGGAGCCATTTTAAACGTACAGACAACAGATCGAGTTCTGCAGTTTGACAATAGTGACTGTTTGCTGTGGTGAGAAGTCTACAGACTATCCTCATCTAGACTGCTTTCTGCCCTCAGAGAGGCAAACAAGGCAAAGATGTTCTGTCCCCACTAATAACCCAAAAAAACAAGGTAATATGTTAAAAACACCCTGGAAACCTTGCTTTTTGTCTCTTTGAAAATTCAGTTTGTTCTCAAATTCTGGGACATAGATCGCCAGTGAAGGTGTAGCATTTGAGCTGAATTTAGTATAAATAGATAGAGTTAAGGGGAGTTGTATTGTAGTTGATCTGAACTTCTGTTTATGTGAATAATGAGGAGTTTAGTGATGGTGATGATAGGTTTTTGGTCAAAATGTTTAGGATAGTAGAAACGTGAGCATGAACTTATGCAACATAAAGTTATTTACTTTACAAGGACAGAAAACTGGACAAGTTGAAGGCACAAAGCACTTTGGTGAAATAATTATGGAGCTGACGTTTGGAGCAGGTCCTTGGCTAAATCCAGACCTTTGTTACCTTTTATGTTTTCACAGGCCTGGATCCAAAGCGAGGTCCAAAAATTAACTAAATTATGTGAATTAGATATGTTATCTGGAAAATAAAGAAGTGCAAATAGCTAGCTAGACATTGGGTGTAGAAGTGGGTTAGAATCATAAAAGTATGTGTGCGTGTGTGTGTGTGTGTGTGTGTGTGCGTGTGTGTATATATATAACAAAAATATATTTATGTGTTTTTGCTGTTCCTCTTTGCATTTAAATATGTATTTTCTACAAATTTACCTCACAAATTCCTGTTTTGGTAACGAGCTAAAAAATGTTGCAGATGTCTTCGGCATTCAGCAGACGGTCAGCAATGCACAAAGATTTAAGACTTGTTGGTGTAATATTTATGGCAGATTACGGTTTTTAAATCAGAGTATTGCATCTATTGCATTTACAAACCAAGTGTTGTAAACGTGTTACTATTTGAAAGGTTTATCCTCAAACTGTTTTATATATGTAGCTGTATCTTAGTATGCCCACGGGCTTTATTATGACATAGTTTCCCCCAAACTCTGCAAGGTATGAGTAAGTCTCAGTTTTCAAACGTATTATCAAGGCATTATCGTAATTCACTAAAAATTACTCTCGCCCATAGACTGCTGGAGATAGGCACCAGCTCCCCCGTGACCCACTATGGAATAAGCGGTAGAAAATGACTGACTGGCTGACTGACTGACTGACTAAAAATACACAACATCAAATTTATATATGAATATATTAATTGTTAGACTTTATTTTAATAATTGGACAAGCTGCGTACGACTGGAGAAAACCCCAGTCTCTCTCATATCTCACAGTGGTGGAAGACTTAAACAAAGACATAAAAGTAAAGAATGTGAATCTAAAATGCAGAATTCAACAGGTGTAATTAGTTGGGTTATCTGTACTGACAATAAGCACGTACTGGGCTCTATATGTAGCTGGTAGACAGTCACTCTCGCAGCTTGTTGAAAACAGCGTTACATAACAGCGTTACATTAAAGAGAGGGATAGGTTACTGTTCAACTTCTCTACAACTGGAGATATCTCCATACGGTCTACCTAAACAATGAAAAAGGTGGACTGGGTGGAGAAGCACTCCACAGAAAAGACCCTGGTCACTCTGGAGGGATACCTTTAAAAACGGATATGCACAGTCTTGGAAGTTGAGTCTAAAAAAGCCGTATTCAGTTTTTATCTGCTTGGTAGCAAACCTTCAACAGGCTGCTTTATTTCACTGGTAGACACAGGAGCTCTCGCCGCTTATTGCTGCAGACATTTACGTGTCTGTGTTTTTCATGACTGGAAATATTTCCAACCACAAAGAAACCACCAGAAAAAATTGTAGAATATATCCTTATTTCAGCAAGTAACAGGGGGGTGTGGGGTGTTTTTTTCCATTGTGGACACCTGAGAAAATTAGGGGGTTTTTAAAAGTGTAATTTTTCAAGCTATGAAACACCTTGATACCAGGAGCAATGTTAATCTCGATGTTACTTAAAAAACATTTCACACGGGGGTTTTGATATTTTGTCATATTTTTCCTTCAGTTTGTCTCATAAATGATTTTCTTCCCCCTTTAAATAAAGTGACTGTTGAGAAACAAAAAATTTTTTTCATCTGACACTTTGGAATCTTTGGATTCGATATGTTTTTCAATGATTTTTACCATCTTATGCTGTCTTCAATTACCCTTTGTTACCTTCAGTATTTCTTACTTGCTTGTTAAGATCTTGCACCCTTTTTATTGATGTGGGCTTAATAAATATAATCTAAGGGTAATCTCTGTACATTGCCCTGAATGACCTCGCTGGTTGGCAGGCAGACCAAGTGGGCAGCACATTAACATTTCTAGCGCAATAGAAGGGCTCATGGGTTTAGGTCCATAACCTGTTAAATCCAGCCCATATACAGTACGGGTGGTGAAGGAGTAATGATAATTTGATGTTTGTCAGAGTCGCAGCCGCACCAGCAGCCATTACCTCCAGCCGCCATGCAGAGAAAGGTTGCATGCTGGGAGGGTGGACTCGGCAGGATGGGTGCAGCATGGGGAGAAACTGCTGGAGGAAGGTGAAAAGAGCACGAGGAGACAGATGGGGATAGGTTTCAGTGGAGCAAGGAGATTGGTGGAGGTTAGAGAAGGTGTGGACAGTCCCGATAAGGAGAACTGCACTGCAAGTTAGGACTGCTGTCCATTTGGTCCTCCATGTTGGGATAAGGACTGAATCTAGTTTCTTGCCTTGTATTTTTCAAAGTAAAATCCTGCAGTCTGACAGGCTCACAGAGACAGTTACTGTTATACACCCCATATTATATCATGGTATTATATCCCCAAGTCAGATTTAAACCTGTCATTACTTATTAAAGCAAGACAACGTCTACGTTCCCCAAATTTTTTTCAGCAGCTTGTTGAATCACCTTTAAGCATCAAAACTCTGAGTAGTTTTCTTTAAATCTTTATCAGCTTCCCCACATCTTTGTGGAGGTATTTTGGCCTGCTTTTCTTTTCATTGAGGTTTGCTGAGATTTGTTTCTACACAGCTCTTCTCAAGGTCCCGTTCAATCAAGTTGAAGTCTGGATTTTGATGGACCATTATAGCACCTTCATTCTTTTCTTTCTCAGCCATTTGTTGGTGCTGCTGTGTTAGGGTTGATGACCCAGTTTGACCCTAGCCTTTATCTGTCAGACAGACAGATTTGACACATTTGGTTTTAGAATAATATGGTATACGGAGAAATTCACGGTTGAATCAAAGATGCAAGGTGCCCAGGGCTGAAAAAATGAGCCCAAACCATCCCCCCATCCCCCAAAAAAAACATGCTTGCCATTTAATGTGAGGTGTTTGATCCTATATGCTGTTTTTTTGGTTGTTTTGGCAGCCTTCCAAGAAACATTTCTTATTCAGTCTTTGTCTAATTAGGTTGCCATGGGGCTTTAACCATTATCCTGGCAACTGAGGCCTGCAGAGTTTTGAGATGGAGCTCTTTACTCTGAGCATTGTTTTGGGCATCGGTTCTGTGAATTTCCTGGTACTTTTGTTCCGGAAAGTTTGAGAGCTTTTTTAAATGTTTTCTTCTTCTGAGTAAATCTCTAAAAATGATGGACCTCAAACAATTTGGAAATTTACCTTAGAACCCTTTCCAGGTTGATGTGGAAGAAATTTGGTTGCATCATTCCTGTTTTTCTTAAGTCCTTGCGATTGTGTTCATTACAGCATGATCTACACAGCCCGGAAACCTGTTTGTTTCCCTCATTTATCAGACAACTTGAAATTACATAAATTACATTACTAGCAGCTGTTGTCCACAAACTAAATTGAAAGGTTTGAAATTACTTTCCCAAAAAATGGACCCAGCATAAAGTGACAAAATTACCATCTTAACCAAATATAAGTGGATGTTTCAGTGGCTTATCATTCCCTCTTTGTTGCACTGCTTTGTAAATGTCAAGGCTTGTCTCAGTTAGGTCTTCATTTGTCGTTTAGTCTAAACTGAAAAAACATGAATGTATTAACTGGGCTGTCAGAAGTGAATTCTGCTGCAGAGTTTGTGTTGAGGAGAGAGGTAAACTGGACACACAGACCTTGTGGCTGCACAGTTGCTAAATGCAGAGAATTGGGATGCTTTTAAATCGCTCAGGCATGTTCGTCCGATTCAAAGCCCGGCTTTAATTTCCTCTCCGGGATCAATAAAGTATTTTTGAATTTTTTTTTTATTTGAATTCTGTAGCCATAAGATATTTTAAACATGGAACAAAGGCAGATACAATTTGCTGTAGTTTGTAAACAGTTCATTCAAATCTATCTGGAGGTTTTTTGTGTTAGAAAGAAGACACATTTTTTTTAAACAATTTTTCACAGTTTCTTTGGTGCTGTTGCTTCTCATGTGTTTAGTCCTGACAACCATCATTTTAATGAAACCGGCCACATCTTACCTGGAACAGGCCTGCACCAAAGGTCAGGGTTTATAAAACATTTATGAGTTTTTCTTTAATCATGGCAACAATCTTTTCGGAGCAGATTATAAATCTTCTCCCCCTGAAGATTGCAGTGTTTCTAGTAATGCTGACACAAAACAAGCTTGGGATGACATCGTTGTATGAAGTAGTGATGCTCATTTATCCCATCGTTTATCGTGACAATGATAACTTGTGCAGTTTAGTGATAAAATCACACCTTTTTTATGTAACTGGGGTCCTAATGAAACCTATTTTGGATATCTTTTTTCTAAGCAGTATTTTTGTTTTTTGGAAGTTGCCCAAAAAAGAAGTTGTAAATACTTTTTTTATCATCACTTTATCGTTATCCCCAATAAATACCACAACATATCAATATAAAATCTTAAGTCTATAGCGTCCATCCCTGTTATGAAAAATAAATTATTGATTTTTAAATGAAAATACTGGCATTTTAAATACAAGCTCATAGGAAAGATGTGTTCCTTGAGCTCTGTAACGTCTTCTGCAAGTTTTTCCCCAAACATGTCCCTTTGGGTTGTACCTATTCACTCAGGTGCTAAGCTTTAAACCACCCCTTTTCTGCAGTTTTTCCTGGTTGCAAGTCAGCACTGCGTTTAAGTTTACAAGGTTTAAAGAATTCAACCTTCAAAACCGCAGCATTTTTCCTTCTATCTTTCGGTCTAAAGTCCTTTTAATAAACATGCCAGGACAGTAACACAATTTATTTCATTTGGCTTTATGGGCCACCCCCTTTTACATGTTGCAGCATACTGCCAGTCAGCTGGCTGAAAAAAAGCCTCCAATGTTTTTTCTCAAAGACTGGTTTAACTTTTTGAAAATATTCTCAAAAAATTCTCAAAAGAGATTGGAAAGTAAAGAACGTGCACAGGCGCCACCCCAAAAATAATGATTGGTGAAGCACTTTTTGGAAAAAAAGCATTTAAAAACTTATGCAATGGGATTTGTTTTATATATATGTTGTAACATTGTAAAACCATGGTGTTTTTGTCAACTGGGTAAATTGATAATTGAAAGCAATGAAATCCCCTTTTTTTCGATAGTACCACACTCATTCATTCATGAACTCTGTACGTCGACAATTTTCTCTCAACGTTGTAGGGAATCTTAAAATCTAACTGCAAAGATAGGATAAAATGCAGAAACGACGTACAGATGAAGTACCAGAGGACTGATGGACAAAAAGCTAACTTCTGATTTTGGTTGTTTGAAAAACTTTGAATTATTTAGGGATTTATGTCACATGAGACTTAAAGTGTCAGGGAATGGGGAGGGGGTTCTGTTGAAGCCCCTTGTGTTGGAAAATAGTGTGTGTTGTGGTATGGTTTGGGTTTGTGATGGGGGGGGGCTGGGTGGAGTATTTTGCGTAAGGGATCATTAAGCAGAGGGTTTTGTGTGCGTGTGTGTGTGGGGTGTGGACCACACCTCTGCTGCTGTCTCTAACACAGAGGAGTGGACTTTCCTGTCTGCAAGATAAAGTCTCCAGGAAGTGGACCCTCCTGCAGTTTGCTCAGCTCAGAACTAAAACATTCTACTTAATGCCTCAAACCCATCAGAATCATTACTATTATCACTTTTATACATTTACCCTGAAAGTTTGTGCCCTTTGCATACTGTTGAAAATGAATAACACCACCATTCAGGTGTTACACGCACCAGTGGTGTCACACGTTAGAGGCAAATAAAAAAAACACATCCTGGTTTGCTTCTCAGCAGAAGATGTTTGTGAGCTCCTCTTTCGGACCTGATCACAGAAAACCCAAATGGCAAAGGCTGTAAAACCGTGAATGATCTCTATTCAACTGATCTGTAGACTAAATGCTTGGTTAATTATTTCAGCTTTTAAAATACCATAAATTAATAAAAACAGTGTTCATTAACCCTAAGACAATACCCCTAGTTTACTGTCATGCAACTAGCTGACAGAATGTTATCTGCTAATATTTGTTTTGTAGTTAAATATGAGGTTAAACACCTGAGCAGCGGGAAAACTTTTAAATATATTTCCTTCTGCTTTGTCAAAGTTTCAGCTTTATACAGCATATATTGCTTATTTATATTTCAAAAAGTTTCAAAATCTGTTTAATGAACTAAAAAAAGCAATTATTTCTAGTGAAATTTTCAAACAGGTAGTTAAGTTAAATATGTGACTTAGCTAAGCATTTTATCTCCAGCATCAATTCTCAAAGTCTGGACTCCGATCTGGTTTAATCCGGGCCTGGCCCAGACCTTATTTTTAGGGTTTGCTTGGCGAGGCTCAACCAACAGCCGTGTGTGAGGGATCTGATCACAATGCAGCATGATGCAACAACGCTTGTTAATAATACTGAGACTTCCAAGCAAGGAGCTCCGATATGAAGCAGGATAATTTTTCTGTACATATATGGTTGTGACCCAAACCAGGACTGGTTGGAACCCTTGAACATTTTTTCTAAGCAGATTGAATAGGAGAGCAAACAGGTATAATGACTTCTTTAACATTTTGTCACTGCCATTCTTGTCTCCTAAAGTAACAGCAAAAACTTTCTATTTGGAATTTTTTTTATTTCATAAGGTGTGTGTATAATCTGGGCCCGTACACACCTTATTTTTAGGGCACTGCATATTCCACGATAAGAAAAATGCGGATAGGATCAAAGAATTGGAAATGTGGATGTTCTACCTCTGGGATTTCTGACCATCTCTATCTGTTCTTTACATTGATGGTCACTGTAAAAAAGGAGTAAAAAAGAGGCTACATTTTGTCAGTGTAGCTCTTTATCTGTTCGATGTAACTGCTCAGCCGAGTCTAAAACTGTCCTTCAGGACACCAGGAACATTCAAAGCAAAGTGTGTAGATTATGAAGCAGAAAAAATTCTCTCTCTGCTTTTCTGCTAGGGGACAAAATATCAGTTGGTGTCCAAATAAAATCCTATCTAGAGAGTGTATTTCTTATATGAAATATGTATGCTCCTTTTTATTGCTATTATATGCTGTTACAAATAAAATAACTCTTAAATACAGTTAGTCATTATTCTAATGTACTGTTGAAATCAAATAATTTGTTTTTTTTTTTAAATAGGGGATTTTAAAAATTAAAATTTGAGGTTAAAAACAAAAATTAGCCCCAAAAAAAAAATAAAACCCAAATTGAAAGTGAAATTTTAAAAAGCTCTTTGGGGGGCAGACAGAAATCTTTTTTACTTTGGGGTTTGTCGTGTTTTTTTATTATGGTCTTTTAAATCCCTGTAATTTCCCATTTAAAAACAAAAGTGTAACTAAAAAAAAAAATTTTAATTTTGAATTTTTGTGATTTTTAAACTGTGCTTTTTTATGCTTCACTGTCAAACTTACAGCAGAATGGGGTTTAATTTATATTTACTTAAAGTTGCAAGCTTTTTTAAGGGGAAAATTGATTTTTTTCATTTCAGTTTTTTTGAAATACATTTAGACCCTTAAAAGGTTTGAAAATCCCTTTTCCCCACATATATTTTAAAAACTATTAATAAAAAAACGGGACATTTTAGACTAACCAAATTAAAGGGTTTTTAAAATTAAAAGATTTGTGTAAAAAAACGGGCCCTTCCCCCCTTAATAGCCAAAAAAATTTTTGGGGGTCCCACCCCGTTTTTTTTTCTAATCTCGGTCATGGATTTTTCCCTTTTGGGGGGGGGGAAGTTTTCAGGGGGTGGGGGGGGGGTTGGGATGGATGATGGATGGATGTGGAGGGAGGGTGGGGGGGATGGATAGGGAGGGATGGAAAAAACACTTGAGAAGATGTTTTCGGGTTTGTGGCAGTAAAGGAGAAAGGAACGGGTTAAATTTGGGGGGAAACAAACAAAAAGAAAAAAAAAAAAAGAAAAAAGGGGATTAAGCAAAAATGTTGCTTCTACGGTTTCAGTGTTGTTAGGGGCAAAGGAGTGGGGTCAAGGGTCATTCGGGCACTTCTATTGGGGGCCCCCGCTGCAAAAAAAAAAAAAGGGTTAGGGGGAAAAAAACTCTAAAAACCCACCTTTTCTCATCACTCTTTTCCCTTCATTGTTCCTCTTTTTATTTTATTTCTTCCCAAAAACTTTCCCTTTTTCCCCCTCCTTTTCCCTTTCTCTTTCCCCCCCTTTTTTTTCTTTTCCTCCCTCTCTCTCCCCCCTCTCCCCTCCCTCTTGTTGGCCCGTCCCTCCCCCCCCTTGGTATTTCCCTTCCTTCCCCTCCCCCCGTCCCATTGGCCCCCACCCCTTTTGGCCGGGAGTTTCCCCCCCAAAAAAAACGAGCCCCCCACCCCCCCCCCCAAACCCCCACCCTCCCCCCCCCCTCCTCCCCCTTCCCTCCCCCAAACATTTTTCTCTTTTTCCCCCTACCCCCCTCCCCTTGAATCCCTGCCCCCCCCCGTGTGGTTTTAAATCTTTTGTTTTTTCCTTCCCCCCCTACCCCCCAAAAAAACCCCCTTAAGGCCCCCTTTGTGTGGTGTGTGTGTGTGTGTGTGTGAGTCAGTAAAGTGATTTTGGGCCGCACTAAAAAAAGGTAAAGTTGTCCCCCCAAAGGCCAAAAACAGGGGCTTTCAGGGCCCAAAGAGGGGGGCCAGGGGAAACCCACAAAACACACCCACCCCGTTGCGATCTACGTGTGTTTGCATGTTTTAAAGAGCAGGTACATGAGAGCTTCAGGGCCCCTTTTTTGCAAAAGGCCTTTACCATGAGGGCTCCCCAAGAAAATTTTCCCGCTGTGTGTGTTTCAGAGCTTTCCCCTCCTTTTCAGAAAATTTAAACCGTTTTACCTCCAGACTCTGAAAAAGGGAAAGAAAATGTTTCAAGGGGATTTTGGGCTTTTGCAGTGAAAGATACTGGATGGACAGTTTCCTTTTCCTGCTGTTTCTGCAGGATTATGATGACGTCATTTTTTGGGAGCCACCTTCACAGTGTGAAGCTTCCGGGAATGGGGAGCGCAGCCCTGATTGAGCAGGAAACAGTTTTAGTTTCAGCGTTTGGTGTAGCTCGTATCGTAAGTTTTTTTTCTGAATTGAGGGCTCTGGCAGAAAAAACGGGGGAGGCTGAGAAATTCAGCTCGCTTTGATCTTTGGGCCAGCGCGACAAACCACACCCTGATGCTTTAATTGCCTCGGCAACGCTGTGGGGAACCCAGCTATTTTTTCAGCCCTCATCTTTCTGAAGAAATTCAACAATTTGAGGCAAAATGGTTTTTTCTTTTTTTCTCCAGCAAAGAATATGGTGAATATTTCACCCAAACCAAACTCTGGAAATTTTTTTGTTTTTTTCGATTTTCTTCTTGCAAAATACTAAAATAAAAAGCAAGGGGGGAAATGTAATTTTCACTACGCTTTTTTTAACTACATTATGAATAAGTTTAGATTTCTATGAAAAGTTCATACAGAAGATATGTACCCAAGATGGCAGTTTATTGTAAAATTTTTTTTCAGATTTTTGTTTTGTAGGCACCTAAATTAACAAAAAAATCAGTTAAATAATCTGAAAACCTTTTTTAAAAATGGAAGCTAGTAGAGTAATTTTTAAATTTTTTTTTTTAGGGGAACTGTTCTCCGTTTTTTAGGGGCTCAGAAATTTAATGCCCCAGAACGAAAATGTAGAGTTTTGTATTTAAAAAAAAAAAGTGTATTTAATTGTTTAAAAAATTTTTAAAATATTTTTGTATTGTTAAAAAATAATTTATTTAAAGTAATTTTTTAAAAACTACTTTTGTAAAAATGCACAGTATACAAGCTTTGGAAGATAAAAAAAATGTAAAATAAATTAAAATCTGAATTAAGGGAAATTTTTGTTTTGTAAATATTTCTTGATATAAAAAACAATAAGAGTCAAAGAAATAATATATCTCAGTAGATATAATTTTTATTTTCCTTTTTGTTGTTTGGATAAATTTAAAAAAGTAAATTTTATGAAATAAATGAAAGAATAAAATTTTTTAGAAATTGTTATACATATTTTTCCAAACTACATAAATTATTAAAATACAAAAAAAAAACATTATAAATAAAGGACAAAAGTAGAAAATGTAAAATTAGTTTGATAAAAATAAATTTTAAATTTGTAAAAAGATAATATTTAAAAAAAAGGGACGAGGGTCCAGGGAAAAGCCCTTTTTAATTTCCCGAGCGAGGACATTTCCTTCCAACGAAAAACGTTTTTTCCCCTGGGTTAAACGGAGGACTTGTTTTGCCAGCTTTGCCCCTAATGAAGTGCAAAAGATTTACTGCGCGATGATTGAATCGCGATATTTTAATCATGAAAGGGATGGATATGAAGCAGGAGATGGGTGAAAAAACTTTCGTTCCAGTGTGATATTTTTGGTTTTACCAAAGTGAAAAGAGGGAATTGCTGGTCTCCTCCCCTCGGTTATATCTGCATATAGTTAAGCTGTATGCTTTTTTAAACTCAAATTATTCTGGTTCTGATGCACCTTTTGCTGTCTTTTACTGTATGTGGGACATAATGTTTGCTGTATATTCCAAAATTTTGTTTCCTGTACGAGCCTTCCCTGGAGGAAGGAAGAAAACTGAAACATTTTGTTATTTGAAACAGGGCAGGCTCTGTATTATGACTTGAAAAACTCACCGGTGACAATATAAAGTCGCGGAGGTATCAAGCAAGGAGTGGAGTGACGAGCTATGAGTGGGCCACACTTTTTTTCAAGGGTTTCATTTTGTAAGGGCTTGACCTTTTCACCTTTTCATGCGTCCCAAGTCTTTAACACCTAACGAGTGGCTGAATTACCCCTGAAGCAGTCAGGTTCTCATATTGAACTTAATGATGGGATTCGGGTTTGTTGACGCAGGGAAACATCTAAAAGTTGAGGACCCCGGTAACTTTTAGATACCTGTGTTGTACAGTAGTCACAGAATTTACAGAAAAACTGCAAAGCATTTTCTGGATGCCAAAATGTTATGTACTTTCCCAGTAGAAGTGTTAAAGGTTTAGATTGCAGGAAGTAAGACGTTCCCTTTACGAATCAGCATTGTAAAACTTTTATCATTTCACACAACCAAAAGTTTAATTGTATGATTTTTATATTGAATGTTCAACTTTTGAGTGTGATGATGTTAAACATTCAGTTTTAACCTTAAATATTCAGTCTAAAGTGCCCTTTTTGCCCCCCTGCTGTGTTTCCATATGTACAAATTTTAAAAAATCCAACGTAAGCATGGGGTGTCTGCTTTCAAACAATTGGTTTCTGTCAAACCACCCCAGCCCGGAGCGAGCCTTCGTGTTTGGTGTGCAGCTGAAGAAAACAACAGGCAACGTCTGGCTTGGACAACACAGGCAGCTACATCAACCCAGTCGGTGGGGTTCAAGCTGTGCTGGGATCAGCCTGTTAACAGGTGATCAACCAGGGCAGAAAAAGTGGGGACAAGGCTTGAAACCTAAACACTGGTTGGAGCCATTTGGCATTCCTACTAGACATGATCTCAAAAAAGTGGGAAAGGATACATTGATGGATGGATGGATGGATTGTATGGAGAAAGGAAGGATGGATGGATGTTTTTTTCATGGATGGATGTGTCTTTTGACCCATCAGTTTAGTCTATGTTGTCTAAAAACGTGCGCAGCAACAGCAGCAGAGAGAAAAACAGGAAATGAGTTAGGGCCCATTTTGATCATATGAGTAACAAGCAGCCTTTAACTGGTTTGAGGAAATCATTTTTTGGTCAAACACAGTCAGTTGGTCCAATAATGATTTCTACTTACCCAATGCTGTACAAGTACAGAACCACGTATTCATTTGTTACCTTACCAAAGTAAAACGACCTTAGAAATCCCAAGTAAGCATACATCAGTAAAGTAGATTAATTATTCACCATCTGTTAGTTGACCTTTCTAACTGACAGTTTCTCTCTATTAAATGCTTACAGTCACATCACTAAAGCAAACCACACACAATTAAAAACATTGTTTAAAGGTGCTTTCCTGTACTGAAGCTCTGAATACCGAACAGCCTTTTTCATAGGTATTAAATACAGTAATATGTCTTACACGTGTCAGCCGTCCTCTGTGGGCAACTGACAGCTGAGCTTTTTGCCCCCCTGTAAATCATGCATTACGTTACCGGTATAAAACGTGCGGCCTCATGTACAAGATGATTAAAGTCCTCCAGACGCCGTGCATCTGTATTTCTGCACGCCGTCTCGGCTGCCACAGTCACAGCTGCTGCTGGCCAAATCAGGGAGAGTTAGAGATCACATGAATTAACTGTAAGATGAGGACCGGGTGCCCCATTTTACAGGGGAGTTTTGAACTGAGAAATGGAGGGAGGAAGAAGAGGAAACCATTTAAAGTTCACTCAAGGTTTTTCTGCTTGAAAATCCTAATGTGTTAATTTTATTGTGACTTAGACAAAGAAAACTTGATGTGAGTCTTTTTGGCTTTGGAAAGCTCTTGTTAAAAAGCTTATTATTTGCCAAATGCTTTTGGTGAAAATTTTAGTTATTTTCAATTTAGAGATTTTCTCAGAATAAATGAGAAAACCAAACAAGAAGGATAGCTTACCTTTTACTGGTTTCCCAGGTCTTTGTTTGGATGCCACTGCAGCAGCAAAAGTTGGCTGGAAGATGGGATAGAGCTAAATAGATTGAGCTAAATACAGGACAACCCTTTGTAAAAGTTAAAATGGCTAGTCAAAGTTCAGAAATAAATCCAAGTGAGAATCTAGAGCAAAATCCTGTTTAAAGATGCTTTCCCATCAATCTGACTGAGCTTGAGGTATGAGAAAAGAAGAATGGGCGAAAACTTCAGTCTCTAGAGTATAAAACATGCAGAGACCCACCCCAAAGCTTTTAATTAAATTGACAGGGGGTTCTATAAATTATTGTCCATAGGAGCGAATACAAATCCACGACACACATTTCAGATTAATTTCTTTAAAAGGTTAAAAAAACCTTTTTTATCATTTTCCTTCCACTTTCCACTATTGTGCACTACTTTGTGTTGGTCTATCACATGAAAATCCCTTGAAAAAAAACCACACAGTTTTGGTTGTAGCGTAACAAGGTGTAAAAAGGTTCAAGTGGTTTGAATACTTTCACAAGGCACTGTATTTATTCTATTCGCATTTAGGAAATGTCTAACTGTATAAAATTCCTCAAACTTCTCATATAAAACCTAATTTTTTCTATTTTTTATCACATCTTGAGTCCAGAAAAATTTTCTACTTTTTGTTAAATTGTGGAGCAGATTGTAGCTTTCTGAGCAGCCATGATAAGAGAAAAAAAATGGAAAAAAAAGTATGAGAGTGAGTGGGTCGAAAAGAAAGCTGTTGTTGGGGATGAGAGGGTGAGGCATTGAGGGTGTGGGTTGGTGTAAAGAGTGGAGAGATGCCGAGGAGGAAGGCGGAGGTGTGGGAGAGAAAGGTGTCAGAGGTGTGGTCCTGGCGGAGGGGAGGAGGGGGAAAGAAAGATGGAGGGTTGAAGTGATGGAAAGGTGAAGGGGCTGGGAGTGAAAGGGAAGGGAGTTGGTGGTGGGTGGAACGTGTGGAAAACATGGAGTCAGCTGATGGCTCTCAGTTTCCATGGAAAACACCAGGGTTTTTCCCACCCACTCCGTCTTTCTTTCTTTCTTCTCTTCTTTCTTTCTTTCTTTCTTTCTTCTTTCTTTCTTTCTTTCTTTCTCTCTTCCCTGCCTCGATCACTTCTTCCACACTTGATTTTTTTTTCAGGATTTTCTTTCCGTTTTTCCTTTCCTTTGACAGTCTCACTATAATCATGTTACAGTTGCCTATTTTTTTTTTTTTGCTTATCATCATCCTCTTATTTTCTTCCTTTATTTTCCTTAGAAAACCTTTTCCAACTTTTGTTCCATATTGACATTTGAATTTGTTTCAAATATGCAGGTCAAAGCTTTCCTTTCCTTTCCTTTCCTTTCCCTGTACCCCTCATTTTGCTGTTCTCTTTTTCCCTCTCTTGTCCCTTTTGCTCTTTGCGGACTCATGCCACCACCAGGAATATCAAAGATCCCTTTAAAGAGGGTTAAACTGTTACCTCATGACCACATCCAGTTAAACATGCAAAACAAATTTTTTCCTTATTGGAATATAGTTATTTTGCATAGATATAAAGGTGGATAGTCGATGTGTATATATATTTGTGAATCCATCCACCTTTGTAAACCCAGCTTCCAGCTGAACTGTCTGACCAGATAAAAGGATGTAGCGGAGTCTCCACCCTCTCCTCCTTGCCCAGAGCCAAACTATGCTGAGCTAACCTGGATGGAGGCCAATTCCTGGACTCGAGGCTCATGCTGTTCCCTCTTCCACTATACTTCTCCTCTCTTCTTCCTCTCCCTGGCTCTCTCTCTTTCAGCCTGTACCAGTCGCTTTCCATACCCATGCAGCCCTTCTGTCTCTGTCTGTCTCACTTTCTCATCCCACCTCCCCTCTTCCCAGCGTTCCACACAGCAGCCATTGTTCCCTGTACTTTGGGGCTGCATAGCAGCTGAGCCCTGGGTGGCTGGAGAGGAGAATCGGTGCTCCATTCCTCTAAAGAGGCTCCAAAAAACTAGGGCTTAGTGGGAAAGCATTTATCCAGGAAGGAGCAGATTCCCAATGCCAGAATTCCACTTCTACTGATTGGAAAAGGGACTCAAAATAAAAAGATGCATGTTTACTGAGGTATTTTGCCGTTCTGCAAAAAATTACAATGAAATTACAATGAGTCCTTTCACTGGCCCCGTTTTCAGCTTATTTTCTTAACTTCATTGAAAATATATCAGAGATTGTTGTATTTTCATGTTTTAAAACAGAAGGACATAAAAGATTTACAATGAGAGAAAGACCACATTTTCTTGTAAAAAATGAAGAAAGTAATTGTTAAAAAGATCTTTTGACAGGGCCACAACGGTGGCGCAGGGGTAGAGCGCCTTACCCATCGACGGAGCTTAGTCGAGTCCCGGCCTGTTGACCTTTGCTGCATGTCTTCCCCCCTCCTTCTTCACCCCATTTCTTTTCAGTTCACTTTCAAAATAGAGGCCATCAGTTCCAAAAAAAGATTGTTTGAAGTCTAACAAAAAACAACAAATCAGACAAAAAAAACAAGGATAAAAAAATGTCCTTCTTTAATTATTGTGATGATTTTTCACAATTCACTTGAACCAGAGATACAGTATATAATTTACTAAAATTATATGCTACAGTGCATCATATTATATGCTATATGTCATGTTTAATAATTTAATCTAACCTCTGTCCTCCACTACCTCTGCCCTCCATGTTTTTTCCAAACAGGCGGATGTAGGTTGATGACTGCTCCCAACCTACAGACCTGAAGATGAAGTCAGAAATCAAGATGGAGCCCTCTTCGCCTCACTCGAGTCCGCTGAGGACCAGACAGAACCTGTCGACCTGTCGCTCAACAAGCCCCGCTCTGCTTCCACAACAAGCACCACAGTCAACCTGCACCCAGCAGTGCTGTGTCCCAGCCCGGCCTCTCAGCCACGCCTGTTCCTTCCACGGTACAATCCATAGGCCCCCATGGTAAAACCCCAAAACTCTTGCCTCCTCCATTTATTTATAATGAGAAACACACAGAGCAAGGTTTCTCACTCAGTCATGTTGTCCTTTCAGGTCCTCTCTCCAGGTTCTATCCTTGCCACACAGGGGGCTGGAGGACAGCAGATTCTCCATGTTATCCATACGATTCCCTCAGTCAGCATGCCGAGCAAGGTGGGCCAACTGCAGACCATCCCTGTGGTGGTGCAGTCACTGCCTGTAGTCTACCCACCGTGCCCACAGACGGTGTCGCCACAGCGGCCATCACAGTGCCACTGATAGGCAGCGACGGACGCTCAGAGGGATCAGGTGAGTGGTCTGAAAACCCGCACCATAGATACTGCTGGAGCATAGTTTCTTCCCCATCCCTCACCAGGGAAGCTGTTGTACTTTTAGAAACTCCTCTAGAGCGTCAAGGCTTTATTTAACATTTGTCTTAAGGTTGGGTTGAACCACACAAATCTATGAAGGTAGCGACAAAAATACATTTCAGTGTCCTGGTTTGTATAACGAAGATGTTGACTCTATTTGCTACTCTTCTATATGCTCTTCCAGAGGTGTGTGTCTTGGAGATGGATGGTAACATACAAAATACTCCGGCCCTTTAAAGAAAACTGGCAGTTTTTCAGCTTATAATTTCAGACAAAACACTGAGCTCAGACCAGCACACAGTAAACTGTAGATCAGAATCAGAATCAGAATCAGCTTTATTGCCAAGTTTGTACATACAAACTTGATAAATAAAAACTTGATAGATAAAACACTGTCTGCACTTAGACAGTAGATAACTTTCTATAATCCATCTTCTAAAAACAATCTCGACATGAACCATATGTTGAACCTGCTCAGGCTGCTAAAAGACTGAACTACTAATGCAAAAATGGAGAAAAATTTTCCTAGCCATGGGCTGGTTAGCGGTGTTAAGGTTCAGGTTCAGGAAAAGTTGTGCAGTGCTGGTGGCGCAGGGGGTTAAGGGCCCCGACCCATGTGCGAAGGGCTTAGTCTTTGACATGGCTGTCTTAGGTTCAAGTCCTGGACCCGGCGACATTTGCCGTATGTTTTCCCTCTCCGTCCCCGTTTCCTGTCTGCCTACTTTCAAAAAATACTGGAAAAATAAAGGCACGGGTGTGCTGCACGAAAATCTAAAATGTTCTGTCATTTTCTTCCAATAGTTTGAAGTTGTTTTAATGAGATACCCGATAAAGTTGTATGAATTACAAATATTTCTTCATCGGGAGCATAGAGTGACATTGCTGCACCCCTCTCACCTGTTGATGTGCACTTGTGGCCCGCTGGCTGAAAAAGTTGACTTTCCCTGGCTTCCTGACTGACAACATAGACAATTTGACTGTTTTGGAAATCTTTCTGATAGCAAAAAAACCCAAAGAGTGTTGGTAAGGAAGCTAAAAGAGCCCCCCCCATCACTATTTTTAAGGTAACATTTTAATCTACCATTGGCAAGCTATCAGCAGTATGTCTGTAGCAGCAAACTGCAGACTGGCTACAGCAGCAAACTCCCCAACTCATTAACCAGCTAACATCAGCTTGCTGTGTTGGGTTACTCTCTACAGAACAGAAACCGTAAAAAGGTCTAATATTATCCTCAATAAGCACGTTTTATGGTGTTCTTTCAAAATTTTAAATCCATGTTTAAAAAATAAATTTTATAGATAACAGTGATTATAAACTGCAGTAATCAATGTAATGTTATTTTGGCAGCAGCAGGAATAATGCTTTAGTTGTAGATCTTTGTGTAAATACTGTGAAACTTGTTCTTCTTCAGAGTAATGCTTCATGTTGATAAACCAAAAGGCTACAAATCCACTGGGTATTTAATTTGCATATGCCTACAAAGCAAGCAGCTACAAAAGAAGGATTAAATGTCCCCAGTTAATGAAAAATTTGATTCGAGGTTAGAGTTAGGAGGAGATGATTATGACATGATTGTATTTTTACTCTTTTCCATTATGGCGATCCGACATGATGTTTTTTTTTAATATATATGTATATATATATATATTCTGTGTATATATATATATATATATATATTCATACACCTTACTTGATTCTATCTGAAGGTAAATGTAGAAATCCCTCACGGTTGCTTTTCTTATATCTGAAGATGTTTTAAGATTCAATTAAAAAGCCTTAAAAAAATCCTTTTCCTTAAAATGTCTGGATTTTTCTCAACAAAACAACAAAGGTCTGGTGAAAACCTGTGGCATTTTTTAGGGAGATCCTGGCCTCTGTGGAGAACATTCACTCCTATGCAAGCTGGGGTGCATCTATGGTTGTTGGTGTGATAAATTCTCTGCCAGGCTCTTTGTCTTTCTGGAAGATCTCCGCTGCTACCAGATGCTGATGAAATTAGGAAAAAAATCTCTGATGTTACATCATTTTTTGGAAGTCTGTCATCGCCTGAAATTCGTCTAACTCTGTTAAAGGATTCACTTTCAAAATGAGTCAAACTGCTATGGTGTCAGCATTAAATCATCAAGTGCTGACAGTGGGGTTGAGGTTGAATGAAATGTCGTTCATCCTGGAGTGAACTCTGGGGAGACCAGCCTCCACCACGTAGACTAATTGCAGTAAAAATCCCTGTTTGCTTCACCCTTTGGTTTCTAATTATAAACCAGGATGGCCTCAACTCAGGAATGTAAACGGTGGAGGCAGTCGCTCTGGAAAACATCTACAAGACTGTGCAGCGCTCTGACCGGTCTGAAGATGCTCTCAGACTGTTTGTCCTCAGCAGTCTGTGACGTTCAGTACATGCCAGGAGCTGCAGCGTTTGATTTATATCAACATTTTCTTTTTTTTTTTGCATCCAAGTCTCAGACAAGCTCTCTTACTTTCCCCTTGGTCCCAGTAGTGGACTTCTAAAAATGTCACATCAGGATTTTTTAAGCGGTTGAAATTGTTTCCACTTGTGAGAAAAGTAGAGCTTCTGTTTTCAACTTACAGTTTGTGGGGAAAGGCAGCTTTTTTTTGTATAGAACCATTCATACACAAGCAATTCAAAGTGCTTAGGAAGAAGAAACTACATAACATAAAAACCACTTAAAGAGGAATTAAATTATTAGTCTTTAAATGAAAAAAAAAACAATCAGTAAAAAAAAAATTTAAAGCTAATTTTCAGGAAATACGCAGTAAATTTCAATGTGTTCAGTTCTGATTTAAAGGACCTAACTTTCTGCACATCTCAGGTTTTCAGGGACTTGTTACAGAGCTAAGGAGCATAGGACATTAAATCTGTCTCTGCTCGTTTAGTTCTGGTGCTGGAAACACCAAAATAAACAGGTCTCTGATGAATAAGAGTGCTAGATTATGCCCGACAATCAGCATTAAGATGGGTTTAGCCTCAGGACCATTTAATGTCTTAAATTTAAAACACTATTCTTTTATAAACAGGCAGCTTCAAGGACCAGTGTGATATGATCTATTTTCTTAGTAATATTTTGGACTCTTCCAGTTTTTGTTTTATCAGACCATGGACACATCTTCAAAATTTAAGTTCTGTCTCCAAGAGTACATTCACGAATTTAAATCTGGCTATTTATGTTGCTTTGGAGTAATGGCTTCTTCCCCTCTGAGTGGCCTTTCAGCCCATTCATTTCACTGTACATCTTCGCATGGTAATTTGCTGTTGTTTCTGGGGTCGATACATTTTGAGCCAAAACATGTTCATCTCTGGGGCACAGAACCTATCTCCTTCCAGAACTAGAGCTGGAGATTCCCATGCTGTTCATACTTGCATAAAATAGTTTAACTGATAAATGTGGCTCCTCCAGGAGCAAGAAAGAAGTTGATACTCTGGATGGGAGATGGGCTAGAAGTTAAAGGTATTATATTTTCAAGCATGGGCTCAGATTGTACAAAAACTCGTTACCTGTTTATTTTTTTTTCTCATGGCAGTCTAGTTGAACAGGACAGGTGGATTCTGAAGATCTTGTCGGTGCATATTTGTTTTCTGTTTTCTTGGCAGCACTGGAGGTAAAATCTGGAGTGGAAAGGTAAAACTTTTTGACGTATTGGCCTTATGTGACTGCAAAGCAAACAAGCTGGAGGCAGATGACGTTTCGTATGCTGCAGTGGGTGTGGGAGCCAAAGGAGATTTAAAGCTCAGTGGAAAGGTGCAGAGAGAAAGCGGGTCCATGACGATATGGAGTTGGGAGGTTCGGCAGGAAGGATGTGGAGGAGAGGGGAGTGGCTAAGGGGTTTGGACAGGAGACAAGATGGGTTGTATTTGCCTTTGAAAAAGAAAATCTGCAGCAACCAGAGGGCTGGGGGTAGCTTGATGGGCTCAAGAGACAAAAAAACAAGCCTTTTCTTGGTGTGTGACCATCCCCACGTAAGCATATACTCCACCCAAATTCTTGCATCAACCCTCAAAAACCCCCCCACCCCCTTTCG
>JAHHUM010003104.1:0-56767 GCA_036173005.1 Crenichthys baileyi | reverse complement strand
GCGATGAAGGGGGTTATCCAAAGAGGCCTAAAATTTATTGGCAGGACCAATTTGCATGCATGTCACTTAACATACGATATACAAAATATTTCATCCGAGCAATCCTTTGCAATTGTGTTATAGCACACATTGAAAATGAAACTGATTTTAGCAATTTGATATGTAGTGCAGCTCTTGATAGTAGTTATGAATCCAGCATCAAAGCATATCTCACTATACTTCACTTATTTTTTTTTTACACTTAAAAAGACATCAAAAAACATGCTGATGGTTGATCAAAAATGCTGGGAGTTTTTAGTTTTGATGCACTTAATAAAGACGAACTTTTTTTTTGCGTTTTTTGACTTCAATCAGATGCTATCAAGGTGAAAATTATCAGATTCTAAACTTGTGCCGATTGATGCATCTCTAAAAACACTCTAAAATCAATGCATTTAGCACAAAGAGAAACTTCAACCATCATTCTTATCAATTTCCCTAATTCATAAGAATGATTTAGTACGTGTTATTCAGCAGGCACAATTGCAAAGTAATGAACAGTGGTTACTTCCTGATGATTCTGTATTTATTTTAGAAAAAAACATTTTTATGGCATCAATAAAAAACACTGCACTGAATGGTATCAAAAGCTAGAAGCCATGCAACATTTATCAAGGTAAGTGTATAAAACACTGGATAATTAGCAAAGAATGGAAATTTGATTACAGCAGTTTTGAAGAAGTTGGATTTTCATACGTAAAAAAAATACGTAAAATATTTAGGACTGAAGCAATTATTCAAATTAATCATTATTGACAAATTATTGAAACAATCTTCAACTAATTCAGGAATCAAATAATTGTTAACTGGAGTATACAGACTGAAAAATGTCATTGGCTGAAAGAACAACCCACTCAGCAGTAATTAGGCAAAAACCGTACAAAAATATGTAAAAATAAATAAATAAAAACAAAAAAATAAATAAAATCTGCAACTAGCTGCACCTCAGAAGCCAAAAATTCAAACAGTTGTTCCTGAAATTAGTCCTAGTAATAACAGCAACTTCTGGTACAGTAAAGTGTTTAGCAGTAAACTTTAACTGTGTGAAACTTTAACTTTTGTATATTAGTAGTATAGTATTAGTGAAACCCAAATGAGATAAATCCTACAGAGGACATTGTATGAGCGAAACTCACGAGGTCACTACTTACAGCAAAACTTGATTGTTTTGAATAAATGTAAAATTTAAAAGTAGAAACCTTTGATCAAAGCATGTCACAATTACTGTTAGGACTAAAGAAATTATATCAACATGTGGTTTTCATCCAATAAAAGCAAAAAACCCCGAAAAAACGGGGAACCCTTTAAACTTTTTTTAAAATATGCGGGGGAAGCAAAACCTTTTGGGAAAAAACCCCACTGCCTCTTATAAAAAAGCGCTTTGGTTTATCTGACAAAAACTTTAAAGGGGAACTTTCCTGCTTAAAGGGAAAAATAAACTTTGCAAAAAATTTTGAAATTAAAAAAAAACCCCATCTTTTGGGGGGACTTCAAAAGGGAAAGAAAGGTGTCGGGGGAAACAAAAAGAAACTGGGTGTGCCCTTTAAAAGAACTAAAAAAAAGTTAGGATTCTGCTCGACCCCAAGTTAATAGGGGGAAAACAACCTTCTTTCCACAGGATTTTGGGTTAAAAAACATCTCTCAACTGAAAAAGTGTTTTCGGGGGACATAAAAAAAAAAAAAAAGGAAAACCGGGGGAAAAAAAGGCTTTGCCTTTTTTTCCTTTCCCAAAAAAACCCTTTCCACAAGGTTGAAAGTGCTTTTAAAAAATTGCAGTTCTCCCAAAAAATTAAGTTTTTTTAAAAAAGTTTAATTGCTATAGGGGCCAAAGAAAAAAAAAAGAAAAATATAAATGACGGGACTGAATCGAAATTTTCCCAAAAACATTTTATTAAAAATTTTTGAAAAGGGAAAAACCCACACATAGGGTGTTTTGCCCAAGAATTGAAAAAATGAAAAGCCTTTTTACCCAATTTTTTCCCAAAAAAAAAACCCAAAAAAAATTTCATCTCCCCTGCTCGGGGGGGGTTTTCCAACCTTTTAAAAGGTGGGGTTTTCTCGTGTTAAAAGCAAAAACCTGTTTTACCCCAAAAAAAATTCCACACCCCAAAAAACTCCAAAAACCCGGTTTTTTTTATCAAAAACCATTTTTTCGGGCAAGATGCTTCCAATGGTACCGGGGGAAAATTGAATAAAGGGGCACCAGTTTAAAAGGAAAGGGGGCCCCAGTTTTTAAGGGGTTTGGTAAAAAAGTTCCCCAAAAAAAAAAATTTTAAAAAAAAAATGGAAAAAATTTCCTTTAGGGTTTTAAGGGGCCCCAACCCCACTGGGATCAAAAACCTTTAAATTCTGTTGGGAAAGGTGTAAATTTTCAGTACTGTTTTTTGGGGGGAAACCCCCACCCCCCCCCCAACTGAAAAATCTTTGGGGCCCCGGGGGTTGGCCTAGGCCGGGGCTTTCCCAACGATATGCAGGGCTTTAAAAATACCCTTGTTTGCTTTTAAATTTGCAGGGGAGGGGATAATGTATTTGCATGCTTGGTTTAAGTTTTCATTTCCAACCGGGCCCACTTTTAAAAGGGTTAAAAATTTTGCTAGTTACGGGGTTTTGGACCCCCTTTTCCCTTCAGAACGTTTTACTCCTTCGTGGCATAAACTCAAAAAAGGTACTGTAAAGATTTCCTCAGAGTTGGTCCATATTGAATGATAGCATACACAGATTCTGCAAAATTTTTTGGTGCACATCCATGATGCAAATCTCCGTTCCCCCACATCCCAAAGGGGGGTTATTGGATTTAGATTGGTGACTGTGGGGGGCCGTTTTGGAGTACAGTGAACTCATTGTCATGTCAAAAAAAACCAGTGTAGAGTTCGTGCTTTATGACATGGCACATTATCCTGGGAAAAGTAACCATCAGAAGAGGGGTATACTGTGGTCATAAAGGGATGGACATGGTAGCAACGATACTCAGGTAGGCGTGGCGTTGCTCAATTGGTACTAAGGGCCCAAAGTGTGCCAAAAAAAATACCCCCCACACCATTACACCCCCACCCCCAAAAGGGCCGAACCGTTGATACAAGGCGGATGGATCCAGGCTTTCATGTTGTCATCAGACCAGGCAATTTTTTTTCCAAATCTTCTACTGTCCATTTTGGGTGGGGCCTGTGCGAATTGTAGCCTCAGTTTTTTTTTTTTTTTTTAAAAAAAGGGGGGGGGGGGGCACCAGTGTGGTTTCTGTTGCTGTAGCCCAATCCGCCTCAAGGTTCGACTTTTTGGGGTTCAGAGATGCTCTTCTGCATGCCTTGGTTGAAACGAGTGGTATTTGAGTTACTGTTGCCTTTTTATCAGCTAGAACCAGTCTACCCATTCCCCTCTGACCTCTGGCATAAAAAAAGGCATTTGCGCCCACAGAACTGACGCTCACTGGATATTTTCTTTTTTTTTTGGCCCCTTCTCTGTAAACCTAGAGATGGTAGTGCGTGAAAATCCCAGTAGGTCAGCAGTTTCTGAAAAACTTTCAGACCAGCCGTCTGGCACCAAAATATGCCAAAATTTCAAAAAGTCACTTAAATCACCTTTCTTCCCCATTCTGATGCTCAGTTTGAACTCCAGCAGATCGTCTTGACCATGTCTACATGCCTAAATGCATTGAGTTGCTGCCATGTGATGGATGTGATAGATATGTATGTACGCATGCATGGGTATGTATGCACACATAGTCTTACTCTTTAAACCAGTTTTCATTGTTAACACTGTACAGTAACTGCCTCAAAAAATATGAGATGACAGGTGTGTCCCATTGCTTCTAGGGACATGTTTACAGAGCTTGGTAAGCTGATGGGGCTTCAAAAGACAAAACATTTACGTAGATTCAATGGATTATAAACAAATTTATAACTGCAAACTAATAGTTACACATTTAAATAAATGTACGCAATTACTTGACTAAACAGTTTGAGAGCAGGTATGTTATTATACAGATAAAACTGAAACATTATTTGACGGAAAACTCCTTTGAGCATAAAGAACATCAATGGCAACCCAAACAATAACTTTCAATGATCTTTCTCTTAGGGGTATTTCCTGGAACTACAATCCATAAAACAAGATTCTTGTGATTTAGAAACATCAAAGAAGTTTACAAGCATTCAGGAAGCATCTGCTCTTTACTTTCTTTCAACAAGAGTCTTTAAAGAGACTCTGAAACACCGTAACATGGTGAAAAAACATCCAGATGCAGGCAGAGATTAAAAACTACTTTCTGCAACAAGCCCAGTTATTATCCCAACAATAAGACAGGGCATTTTTTTCATAAACCTCTCATCTACCACTGGCCTCATTAGGTTTTAAGTGAAGTAAAAAAGCAACAAAAAAACTCAGCTTCAATCCATAAAATAGTAGCTTAGAGAGTAAGCCTGTATCATTTTCATACTACATTAGAAGAAAAACATACATGATCAGGAACAACATAACCACTGATTATCTCTTCATCACTGCACCTGTTGGTGGGTGGTATATGATGGGCAGAAACCCCATGTCCACCGCTGAGAGCACCAATAACTGGCACATGAGCATCAGAACTGGACCATGGAGCAATGGAAGGATTTCTTTTAGAACTCTTGGATGGCTGCCTGTGTGTGCTATCCTTACATTGGAACTAGATTGGATCAGGATTAACTATGGGAACAAGACCCATGGCGGCAATAAGATACTTTGAATAAAGTTCTTCTGGTAAACCCCAGGTCCTACTATTCATGCAGACATCCATACCTAGGTAGGAGGCATAGACATATGCCATCTACCTGCACTCTTAGGCAGGTGGTCATAATGCTATGCTTGACTGGTATATATTGAGAACACATTTCTATTTTAATATAGCTAATAGTACTGTCCTGTTCACAAGATTAAGGCAGGCAATCAATATCCCTACACAGCTTCATTGCCATGCATCCATTGACTCTGCATGAACAGACCTAAAATATGCACAGAGTCTATACAGCAATCAATGTGTGGCTCTGCATGGGGTGTCCTTATTTTCCGTGGAACAGAAAAACTGAACAGAATCCAAAACAAGACCAGCAGTACTGATGGGTGAAAGGTGAGTGTTGAAATACATCACACAGAGTGGTTAAAGATTAATTCTTAAACTGCAGATTACCATTATTTCCATTGTAATGAGAGTATTTAATTTTCAAAACGTTAAAGAGGACTCCCGCTATATTTATCGCAACATATCTAGTTATTTGTGTATGGGCCGCGTCGCTGACTGAGCAGTCATTCATGTCCCCGTTTTACTTTGGTAAATTCTAAGACGATAAATATTTCCGGCTTTAACTCAATACAGACTGCCCTAAAGGTGCAACGCAAAGTCTAGAAAAAAATCTAGTTCAAACCACCACGCAATCAAGAAGAAGCACCCAACAATCACTGTTTCACAACAAAGTCTTACATAATGTCATATTAAAGTCACATTTTTGACTTAGAAACAGCTAAATAAGTAAAAGAAAGGTAAAACGAGACAATCACTACAGACACTGAAGAGAGCAGCTCACTTGCCTGAAATGTGTAAAATCTCGTCCCATTCGGTGGATGCACCTTCGGGGAGTTGGTCCCCGTACTCATATCTGAGAAAATCATAATTCCTTCGCGCAGAAAACAATCCAAACTTATCCGTCTTTTCCCCTTCTTCAGTTCAGGCGAACGCAGAAACCTTTAAAAGGAAACTCGTAAACAATCCGAGACAATGATTTGGATCAGCTGCTGACCCGACGCTGCGCTCCCGACATTACAAGGTGGAGAGCTCCGGTGAGATGCGCAGCGCTCCTCAGAGGGAACCAAACCCCCAATCATAAGGGTGACTACGAGGAAATCCCTTGGTCCTCACACCTCGCCCCTTCACCAGCATGTGATTAATCTCGGTGGGCTTCTAGTGATTTGAACAGAGAGAAGGACCGAGCGGAGCCATGCTCTCCCCACGCCCGCTGCAAGCTGCTCTGCTGGCGGCGGGGTTGTCTCCGTCTGTGCGCGGATTATCGCGCCCCCTCCCCTTCGGCTTCACGAATAATCAGTCAGAGCATCACAGCCGCGCTCAGCTAACAACACACAGGGTGCTCAAATTAGGAGGACACACGTTCCTTCTCTGTGCACTGTAAAACTGTACTGTTCTTACAGAACAACTTAAAAACTGTTTTTTTTTTCCTTATTCAAATACAAATCAGATTTGTATTGTTAAATTATAAGATGAAAATACAAATACATCACAAGAATATTTTTGAAAAGTCATTTTATTATGAAATTTCAAGGTATAAGAACGAAAACAATTCTGGGCCCAAGTTTTGTTTCTTCTCATTCTCTGCTTATTTTTGCAATGGAGGCTGATTGCATGGGAGGATGGGTGTTATGAAGCCAGAACAAAATATGCAATTACCTAGTCTCAAACTATGGTTTATGTACTATCTGCAGTGACTTTCTTTTTAGCGACTTTTGATTCCATTTGAAAGCTGTTTAACCAGTTTAGGAAATGTTCACTGACCATTTAAAAGACTTACATCCTGGAAAGACATGCAGTGCAAGCTGTCCTGAATGTGAGGAATAAATAAAATGATAAAATGGGATTTGACTATTTGATTCAATTACAGCATTTAGCTGTTACTGAGTTATGAAATCCAGTTTAATCTAAAGCAAAACCCTTCAGTTCATGCTGTAGTTTGATTTTGTGTTGTTAGACACAGCTCATGGTGAGTGGTTTGAACTCGAAGCTAGCCCTGCACTCCTTGGATAAGTTTGGTTCTGGGAGACTTCAAAGCAATGCTCTAGATTTAGTAGTTTAACAGCATTTATAGCAGAGAAGCAAAAGTTTAGCTGAGGTCACCAAAGGTAATTCATCCTGGTTCTGAAATGCAAAGTTTACAGAAAATACACATATTCACTTACACGTAAAATAATGGGGTTAAATCAGTTAATGAGATGGCTTGAATCTCAAGAGAAAGTGTTGCTCTTTAACAATGTTAAAAATCATTGTCCCAATTTTTTAAGTCACTTAAAAGAGCCCCATGTTGGGATATGTTGATGCAATGTGAACGCTAGGAGAGAGGCTGCAGATGGGTCTCACACTGAGGTTTTGATTGGTCAGTGGTTCTGTATCAGCTGTCATGAACCTAAATGAGTAACTCAGAACTTGCAAAGTTAGAAAAATGGTGGTTAGATAGGTGTACAAACTTTAGCAAAAAAAATGTATCAACAGAAGGTCAGGAAATTATTTAATTTGTCTTTTGAAGAACTTGGGAAAATTGTACATTTTTAATTGGATAGCACAGCTAATCGAAGGTCTTTTTTAGACTGTTAGATAAGAAACATTTTTTTTGTTATTAGTTTCTATATATAAGGTAAAATTACTATACATTCATTCCATATAAAAGCATATAAAACCTTTTCATTGTTAAATATATGTATCATTATGAATTTTCTAAATTAAGAGGAAAAGATGCTTAATTTGTAAGAAGGGTGAGGACCAAATCATTTAGAATAACAATCTAAATACTAAATAACAGCTACATTTTATGAGAACAAATATACACTTAAGTTGCAGTGACCAGTCAAAATGTGGGAAAATGGTCAAAATGGACCATGGTAACGTCCATTTGAGATTCAAACCCTTCATTTTATTGGTCTGTTGAATGAGGTGGAATAACTTGATTTTATTCAACAGCAGTGATTTATGTGCTGTTTCAAAAAAAGAGATTAACCTGATAGGTATGAACAGATGGAAGTCAGAGGAAGGATAGAGATGTAAGTAACTATTTAAAAAGAAAACTGTTTGCAAGAGAGCAACAATTTCAACAGATAACAGGAATGCTAAACAGAGTAAAGTTGCTCTGTTATAATCTTTTCAGAATCTCAGAATAAGAGTAAGCATCTATATACTACAGGAAATAAACACAGAGACTGGTGTTTCAGTAATGCTAGCTGTGATGACCATGGTAACGTCCTACAGACAGCTTAAAATTTAAACTCTGCAATCATTTAGTATTTAATTTAAAATAGTAAAATCCTGTTTAAGGGAAGTGTTCTCTCTCTCTCACGCACACACACACACACACCTCTGCTCCTAGTATAAATAATAACAGTTTACTCATGGCAGGAAGTTATCAGTTATAATATTTAAATAACATTTTGATGCCATTCTCTTATCTTCCGTTATAATAGCTGTTAGATAATCAGAATCGGCTAAAATGTGTTGGAAGGTCAAAGCTTTACAAAAACTTGAAAATATTCTGATCTGTGCATCTTTATAATTTCAGGCTAATTTTGTTTTTAAAAAAATCTGCATTTACGATCAACGTTGATGAAACTGTTGAGGTTCTAAATAAAAATTGTACAGTAAAGCAACATCAGTTATTTTCTGTCTGATAAATTGACTTTTTTTTGTATATTTCACAGATAATGATAGTTCTACGGTTCACTTTAGAAAGCTGAAAAACATTCAGATATATTATCTGAAACATAACATAAAAAAACTAATTTATTTTCATTTGATTTGAAAGCTTTTCAGGTGTGGATGTGCACAGTTTTTACCAAAATGTGCTGCTAAGCCCTCCTGCACATCAGCCACATAAGGATCTTTGTGCTTACAGTGTACTGGTCTATGACGTAATTATCCAGATGTACAGTGGGCGTGGCTTAGTGATGATCACTCATTGGTTGGATGCTCTCAATCCTCTCAGTGTTTCCTGTGGCCCTCTCTGCTTTGTCTTTCAGTATTCCCTGAACTGCCAAATCATCACAGATAATAAATTACATTTAGCAAAAGAGACACTGTTAATGCATTATAATGCAAAATAAAATAGATTATTTTAAAAAGTGAATACAAGTTCTGTTTCCTATTAAAATTAAGTAGAAATGTTCCATTGAAAAGTTATTCTTCAACTGGTCCAAACAAGGAAGTTTGTGCAATTCCAGATATGTTTATTAATTCATTAAAATTCACATCTTTTAGATCATCCATCATCCATCCATCGAAGAATTAAAACAATTGGATTTGTGATGCCTGTGTTTGACTCATTCTTCTGACAGAAGAAGTAATAGTAAATTGGTGAGTGGTATATTTGTCAAAACAATATAATCTAGGTTTATGGGTGTCTAAAGACAGACAATACATTATCGTGTACAGTATAAAAACATTCTGCAGTGACTCCGAACAATGATGAGGATGGTGAGACCGCACATTAGCATGAGGCTATGCTGTGGTTACCTCTGGAAAAACTGTTTATCTGATTCACATGTTCATTTTTTCTGTGCTGTGTGTAAGTGTTTGTCAGAGCACTTTGCTAGAAGCCTGTTTGGTCAAGAATCCCCTTAGGCTGCAAATGGGCTGGAAACAAGACACAGAAAATAACACTTTGTGCATGTGTACAAAGTGTTTTAATGTTGTTTCTGGTTGGGGCATTGTGTAACGCAAGAATGCTACAGTTTTAGCCAATCATCTGGAAACATCTGTGTGTGGTGGCTCTTAAAGCACTGACTCCAGTCACTTTCCACACCTAAATAGTCTCTTGGATGAACTGTGCTTCACAGTCCTCTTGCGGCTGCAGTTATTTTTGTTGCTTTTGCAACTTTTTCTACCACTCAATGTGTTTGGATAAAGCACTCTCAATAGTCAGCTTCTTTAGTAATGACCTTGTGTGGCTTACCTTCTTTGTGTAAAGCAAATCTCACTGCAGTATCAAATCATCAGTCTGCCAAATGAGCAATCTTATATTAATTTAAAATTTTTGATATTCATAATAAATAGCATGTCTTTTGCAGAAACATATAAAGTACAGTTTGTAGATTTTTAAATGATCCCACAAAGTTGCAAATTTTTTTAGAACCTGCAAATGCTTTATTGCTATGTATAGCTTTTCTTGCATTTTACATTTGACCTTACTGCACAGTCTTATTTTATTTTTTATCATTGTTATACATATTTGTGTGTATCTGCGTGCTTCCATTTGCCTGTCATTCAGCTGCTGTAACACTTGAATTTCCCCATTGAAGGACAATCAAGTATATTGATATTCTGCTCATTTTATTCTGTTCCTGTCATCCCAGATTACTGGTGTACTCAGCTATGCGGGATATCATCAGTCTCCACTTGTGATTTATGCAAGGCCAGAGGAAGCTCAGAGGCTGCTTGTCTTTGTGGGTTTATGAATAGAAATGTTTTATAAAAGAGGGTAAAAACACTCAAAATACTTCACCTTGTGTGTAATAAATCTCTCTCTATATATAGATATATATCTATATATATACACTTAAGTTTACATTTTTGATTCAATAACTGATATAAATTAACCTTTCGTTGAAATCCTAATTTATTGAGATGTGCAGGTAGTAATTTTAAGCCAAACTCATTAAATTGCTGAGCTACTACCTCACTATTTCACTGGGTTAAGTACCCTACAGGTTTTTAAACATTCCCTCTTTAACATTACATTATTAAAGTTTAAGTCATCTCAAGATAGCATTTGTTTAAAAAGCAGTGTGCAAATCTCTCCTATGCTCACAGAGGTGCACAGTTGATAAGCCCCTGGTAAATCTCTGCAGGAATCCAAGTTACTTAGAGGAAAATATGACATGTTAGAATTAGCATACGTTGTTGTCAACATGGCTGGCACACATTGTTGAACACATTCTGCTAACAAGCTGACTGGAGACATGGTACTTTACGGTGATGAGGCAGTGCAGTTATGAACTGTAGCTCCTCGAGCTCCCAAGAGAGCGTGACTGTCAGCTCAACAAAAGGGCGGATCAACAACCCTCTTCTGAACATCAAGAGGATAATTTATAAGGAAACTTTACAGGATCAGCAATAGAAGAAACACATTTTGTTTTTCAATGAAGTGTTGGGTGGGAACCTTTGTTTTCTTTATCAATAACTGGCATCATTGTTCAGTCTCCAGTCAAAAATCCCCTCCAGGCTCCAGAACCTTGTCACCTTTAGTTAATAGACATCTCTTTGCCTAATTGGGGTTTTTATTGCTGCTGTGTTCTACATTAAATTGGACAAGCAAGAATGCAGACTGCCAAATTGTATTCTGTATTAGAATATATTCTGGTGAATTATTTTTTTTTCCTGAAGCAAACAAACAATTTAGCTGCAAAACATCAACTCTCTTTGCTTTACTCAGCTATGGTTATAAAATTTCCACAGTATGTACTGCTGTCGGTAATAGTTCTCGTGTCCTTCCCCGAAGTACAGGCGTCTAGAAGCAAATGTCTGAAGCAGAGCAGCATATCCATATTGATCATGTCAGAAGGGATGTGTGGGCAGACAGCTGTTATGGACACAACCCTGCTCCTGTCACAGCTGAAACATTGGGGAGGTATTGTCAAGGATATAGTCTGAGTGAACAAAATATCTGGAGCAGTCAATAAAATCCATCCAATGCAATAAAAAACTGGAGTAGAAATACTTGAGAAGATTCTCAAACAACATGCATGTGGTTTCCTGTATTTTCAGAATGGTAGTTGGGCACATAAACTGTCAGTGGTGGCTATCTAAGCTGATTAAACTATTTTCCCTTTATTTTTGTGAATGGTGCATTAATTTGTGCATACTCCTGCAGACAACTCATTAGTCTACTGATTCCCTCAGCACTCCCACTGATCACGATAGAACAGCCCAAGCATTAAAAGCAAAGGAGTAAATGGCAAACCTTGGGGCACACATGGAGAACGGTTTCAGAAAGGCAGTTATGTGTTGGTACTCCCTTATACATTTCAAATGTTCTAATTTCGGTCATTTTTAGGACCTGGAGACAGGAGATAAACAATGATAAATCTTACAGAGCTATATGAAAATATAAACACATTATATATGAATAAAGCCAATAGTCAGAGAGTAAACATCTTATTTCCTCCCTTCTCCATCCAGGCTTGGTTTAGGCATATTTTTTGGACAAAACCTTTAACTAGATGTCATCTATTTGGCAACAACTAGTAAGTAAGTAAATACATAAACAAATAAAAAGGTTGTGGTCAAATGGCGATGGCTATGAAATGGGGTTTAAATTAGCAAAAGGGTGAATTGACCCAGAGTCTGTTGGGAATAAGCATGCATACCAATGGGGTAAGACGGATAAAAAGATGCAGGTTGAACTAAAGAAGCCAATTAAAATGAGGAAAACACATGAAACAGAAACCAGAGATGCAGGAAAGGGAATTGTATTCTCCAAATACAACCGAAACACATGGCAAGAACAAACCGTCCCTGCTAAAATCTGGCAAACACAAAAATACCTTAGTAAGCTTGTGACTTACTTGTTCAAGGTATACAGCTGTTCCCAATAGTTAAAGTTTGAAAACTACTGGAAACCTTTTTACATACTGTTGCTGTGGTTTAAAGTCATTTTAAACACAATTTGGGTTGTAATTTTGTTGAATAAATACTATAAAATCATTGAACTGTGTATTTTTACTTAAGGTTGTTATCATATAAGAGTTCAAACACACCCATGTTTTGGTGCATAATTTACACTTCCTTCATGTCAGTTTTGTCATATTTAGACATCTAATGTTGCATTCTGTGATTTATTTACAGATATTTACAAGTTTATGCTATAGTAGCTTTTACATCAGATGTAAATTATCACTTCTAAAGAGATGTTTCTATAGATCTGACTCAATTTACAATTTGAATATAACCTATACACTGAAAATAAAGCTCCATATTTATGTATTTCAATAGCCAACTGAAGTTATGGTTTTGCTTGCTACCCTCTGGGAAAATCCAAAGGCTCCAAACAGTGAAGTTGGTTCTATCAAAGCTCCACCACCTATGACATGCTCCAATTGAAATCTGGGCTCAAAGAATGGATTTTGATGGTGGCTGTGATTTGTAAGCAACCTTTTTTTCCTATATAGCTTAAATGGAGACAGGTTTTTGACAGGATTTAAAAAAAAACACTCAAAATGGGCTACATGGAAGCAAACTCGCTGCTATATTTTAAAGTTCAATTAAGGCTTCATCAGACTTCATTGCCTCTGGTCGACCGGACCTTTAAACTCCTCTTCTTTCACTTATCTGACAACAAATTTCAAACAAAAAAAGAGTCAACTTGCGCTGACTTAAATTATTCTCAGTGGGACTCAACAACCTTTTGTGTTTTAGTGTCTCATAAGTGAAGTGGCAGTCCCCAAAAAACCAACAGAAACAAAAAGATTTGTAGTCAATGATACTGAAAATAAAGAACAAACATATTGTGTCTGTTTTAGTGGGCTTCAGTATGTCTCATACAGGTATATTTAGATTATTCATTCTATGTTTAGATTTCTAAGAGTTGTTCACCTATACATAAAATCACAAAGCCAAAGCAGCCAGAAACAGACGTACATGGACAATCTATTGGAAAGTAATCAATCTCATAGTGAGTTTGAAAGTGAGAGTGTTATAGTACGGTTTCAATCATGTCTGAGTAAAATTATATGGCACTGAAAGTGGGAGGTTTTTGACTTTCAAGAGGGAGCGTGTGGTATCGCTTAGCCGTTCTAAAGAAACATGCTGAGTCGAGAGATTGGGCTGTCAGTCACTTTTTTGAATGTATTTACTCATGAGCATATGCTGACTTGCAACATCTGGAGGATGTTAAGCTGTTTTCATCATGGAGAAAGAATCTGAGTCATTGCTGCAGAGTGGATGCTTAAAAATAGGCTTTTTCATCAGCGAAAATAAGTTAAATTGCAATGTGGATCAGAAAAAAAGTCTGTCTAAATCTTATGAATTTAGTTGGAAGTTGCCCTGACCAACAAAACTATTTTCAAATTTTGGCACGTTACAACCACAAACTTCAATGTGACTTCAATATGACTGGAGACTACATACTCAACTTTACATACTATTTTATATTGGTGGAAGAAAATTTCTTTTAATATATAACTGACGAGGAAAAAACCTTTGGAACAAACACAAAGTCTAATGCAGTTACATATTTGGTGAAAATGAATGAATGATGCTCCACACAGACATTAGATGGCAGCTCACATTGCTGTTAGGGATCTGAGAAACTGTGCTGCAGCCAGTCAGGCTACTGACCCATCTTACATATTTAAAAAAAACTGTAATTGCCTATCATATTTCAGTTCATACCACAGCAAATTTCTCAATACCCAAAAGCCCTTTCTGCTGCAGTTTTGGGAATATAAATAGTGAATGACAAGTTGGCTGACAGGTCAACTGGAGACATTATGAAGCTTTAATGAGCATTTATACATGCACAAACATACACATACACAATGCTGTCAGTGCTTAGAGCTCTGAGTGGGTGGATGATACCTCCCACGTGCTGTCCTGAGCAAAATAACTCACAATAACACAACACTATTCATGATGAGGACTTGTAATAGTGCTTAGATAATAGAAACTGAATCCAACAAAACTCCGTACCAGCATCTCCACATCATTCTAGGCTGTAGTGCGCAGGATTTTAAAGTAATTAATTTTAGCAGTAATCAAGTGTGCCTTGCAGAAGGTAGTGAGGGGAACTGAAAAGCTGCTGCATTGCTGTTAAAATTGAGCAATGTTACTGGTGTTCCCTTAAGTTTAATTGTATATCTGCTTTTTTATAGATTTAAGTTTTTTTTCCTTTTTAATATTTTTATTTGTTGAATGATCACAGAGAAACGACATCTTGTTTTGTTGTTAACTATTTACTTTTCAATGAAGTGACAACAAACTGATTGGATTTTTTCCAGCAGAAGAGGCCCAAATTTGTGAACATAAAACCAAGAATTCTCCTCCTGTCAAAAACCACTTAGTAAAATATTCTTAAGTGGGTTTAATCATTCTTTTTTTTCTTATTGTTATTATTTTAGTTTTTTTAACTTATTTATTTGTCTTTTTTATTTATTTTTTTGAATTAATTTTTTGTTATTTTCATAAAAATTCATAGAAGGTATTTTATTGTGTAGTGTTCAAAATATACTGTTTTTTTTATTGAAATAAAGTTTTCGAATCTAACTAAGATCAAACACCTTCTCCTGTGAAATGAAAACATTTGAAATTGAAAAGTTATTGATACCTTCTCTCAAAACAAAACATCCCGTAAGTCATAAATCCTGATTTATTGGGGGTTCAAACTGAGGCACGCAAACAATTTTCAGTCACTAGTAGAGCTTTTTGTATCTCGCTGAAAGCTGAGGGGCTCTAATTGGAAGAAACTGCACCACACAGATGACCTCCATATTGACACGATCAATCTTTCAAGCGTTTACGAGCACTTTTCTTTTTATTTGCTAGATGTGCGTCTTTCTCCCTCCCACCCGTTCCCCTGATTGTTTTTACTTTATTTGCAAGTTCAAGCTCATCAGTCTTCTCCAGCCACGCAAGGGATGGGAACAATCTCATAACTCTCTCATTACCGCCCCCAGCCTGGTAGAGAATCCCGCTGCTGCTCACAGATAATGGCAAACCTCGCTTTTGGGACACGAAATACCATTTCTGCACTAGTTGTGCCTGTAGAACTCCTTAAGTAATGCAATAAAGGGGCAAAGAAAACAAGGTTAAAGTTCTGAAGATGATGAAAAAAATGTTTAAACTGAGCTCTTGTAATATTTAGGGGGAGTGCTTGATGAGGATGAGAATACAAAAAACTTTTATGAGGACAGGATGAGCAGAAACTCACATCATAGATGCGCAAGCAAAACTAAAGTCTCCCACAAAGTTTGTGCTCGACTGCCCCAGATTTCATTAAGATGGAGGATAAATGTTGCATCCTCTAAAGTCCAGATCCTCACATCAGAGCTGACTGATGGAAAAGAAACCTGCTCTCATTGTTTGACTAAGGTATCCACTGTCTCTGAATGGACCATCCGTCCTGTGTGCTGAAGAAACAGAGCACTACGTCTTTTGTCCTGTCCCTATAGCCACCAGAGACCTACAGGTAATCACCAACATTAATTAGCAATGCTGACAGCGAAAACAGTCTTATTCTGAAACACAAAACATCCAGTTTAAACAGCAATCACACCTCTAATGACAGGACCAAAGAATCATCCGTTTCCTTTTTTACTGACAGAGGCTGATTCTTTTAACCTGATAAATATTGTTATGAATTCACAAAGAGTCTGATAACACAAATGGACTGTGATTTATGGCTTTGATTTACACAGTAGTGGAGAGGCCTTTTTTTTTGCAGCTGGAAGTAACAAGAGAATTACTCTCAAGAATTATCACAGACTCAGTTTCACTTTGCCGAGACCAACAGATCTGTTTGATAAATGATTGAGATAATAAAAGATAATAAAATACCTTCTTCTTGTATAAATGAAGGTCTGTTATACTTAAGGGCTGAGCAGATCTCCTGTCCTTCACTACCATCTGCTGGCCAAATTTGACAGCAACTTTAAGTAATCTGGTGAAATTCATTTTAGCACAATCAAAGACTTAATTTGTTCTTGAGGGGGGAAATGATTTAAAGTAGCTTAATGTTTTCATACATGTTATGTTGATTTTCATAGCTAAAACATTTCGATCATTATGCATTTTTGTATCTTATTTGTGCCATTTCCTAGCTGTAGCCCATACTTCTTGGCAACTGTGTGGATAAAGATTTTACACCAAGAAATAGGACACTCCTTAGAGTTGAAACATAATCAGTACTCACAAATTTGGTGTAAAGACACATGACTTAACCTGTCTGTTCGTGTTTTGTAAATCATTCCTAAGGTAGACATCAGTATATATTGCCTTTTATGCTTCTAATAGAAAAAAAGGCCAAAACTTGGAATGCCAAAAAAAACACAAATAACTTAAAAATGGGCTGCATGGTGGAGTCAACGAAAGAAAGTCATTTATATGCCAAACAGCACAGAAATAGGCCTCAAAACATCTGAAACAAAGTTTTTTGAGAACAGCGTTATGGCCACAACCAAAACTACTGCAATTGAAGAAAATCCAACAAGGCCTTACTGAAAGGTACATCATCGCTACTGTTTAACACGGAGGGTGGTCGCTTATGTTTTGGGGAGTTGTGAGCTACAAAGGCACAGGGAAGATGGTCAAAATTAGGAGCAAGTTGAATGCAGCTTGTCAGCAGAAAATACTAGAGGAGAATTTACATTCAACAGCCTGGGAGATCAGTCTCCTAACCTCAGTATCACTGATTCACTTTGAGGAGATCTCAAGTATGCATTTAATGTAAGACAGCCCAAGAATTTACAGGAGCTGCTATTTTTGCCAAAAACGGTGGGCAGTGTTATCATCTGAGAAAATAAAAAGTCTCATTCACAGCTACAGCAAAAGACTTCAAACTGCCAGATGTTATTTTATTTTATTCAAACTTTTATTGAAAAACAAATAATGCAGATATTCATTCCATTCCATTTTTAAAAATTACAACTTTTCCTCAATTTGTTTAGCTTTGGTATCTTAAGAGGACACAAAAAAGAGAAAAAATATATATATATACATACACATACGTTTACGCATACCTATATACATTCGTACCTATGCATAAAGATCATAAGTGTGTGTAAGTAAATAAATAAATATAAATAAAGAAATAATAAATAATCTGTTATGTCACACTAGGCATATTTATCTATTTATTTATTGGTCAGTAATTTTCTATACCACTTCTTCCATAGTGGGTCACGGGTGGCTCCAGCAGTCTACGCCCTGGACAGGTCACCAGCCCATCACAGGGCAACACACAATCAACCATGCACACACTCATTCACACACACCTAAGGGCAATTTAGAGAGACCAATTAACCTAACAGGCATGTCTTTGGACTGTGGGAGGAAGCCGGAGTACCTGGTGAGAACCCACAAATGCATGGGGAGAACATGCAGAAACAAACTCCATGCAGAAAGACCCCCAGCCGGGAGTCAACCTTCTTGCTGCAAGGCAACAGTGCTACCAACTGTGCCACCGTGCAGCCCTCATGTATTGGTATTTTTCTTCACTTGATTTCTTTTTTAGTGTGCCACCTCTTTTGGTCACCAGATGGCAGGCTTGCACAACAAGAAACAAATTCACCCAGTTTGCAGAAGCAGACAAAATAATAATTAGGGGATTGGATTATGATTTTACCAAAAATAAAAATCAGTCAAACATCTGAGTGCCATGTTAACTAAATGTTTCAGGTCCTATGGCTCATTTGAGGCTTAAACATAATTTTTTTGGTCTCAGAGCAGCTTTATAGAAACAATTTAAAACAAATATCAATCACTGACATCAGATTTTTAAATGTTTTATTTCTGTGTTTTGATTTTGCTTAATAAATCTTAAAGCTGCTCACTACTCTAAAGATGTCTTTCAATGTTTGCAAGGTGATGCGCTTAACGTTTTATACATATGGTGCTGCTTTTTATAACAGGCGAATGTTAAGATGAAAAAAGTAAAAGTAGGCACTACACAGTGTCATCTGAACTGAATATCTTCAATAATTAATGCATAATACTTTAAGCGGCTTTAAGCCAGCAATCAGAATGAAACTTTGTCATAGATTCACACACATTACCTACATGAATCACTCCAAGAGAAGCGATATCCTAAGAAGAGCTGAAAATCACAGCAGCTCTAATATATCTGAATAGCAGAGCTTCTTGCAGCTGCACTCATAAGTGCTGAACTCAAGACCTAAAAAGTTAACTCCTGTAATAACTGGTAATTAGTGACGTGAGTGGGGTAGTAAGATGCACTGATTGGTGTTGTGAGTCTGTCTATCCAACAGTTATGCATTTATTGTTGTTCAAGTTGCACTGATACGACAGTCAGTCATCATGCAACTTTGGTCAAGATCAGAAAGAAAAGAATAGGTGATAAATAAAAAGCTGTTGGCATGGTTTTGGAGAGGTTTTACTTTGAGAAACCATTTCCATGTACCATGCTGAAGGGAAATAACAAACCCGAAATAATTAAATGATCACTTTTAAATAATAATCTTGAATTTTTTACTCTGTTTTTATTTAATTGAAATATCAGATGTCTTTTCTTTTTTATTCCGCAGCAACTTGCGAAAGTCTGAATGTGAGACAGGATGGAAACGTGCATTTGCTAATTTCATGGTGTTATGGTTCTGAATATAAATAACATTTATGTATTTTAAACAAAATTTGTGTTCCTATCTAATCCCACCTAAAATTTGCACTGAAGTCGGATTTAAAATGTTGGAAAATAGCACCAGTGATAAGAAAAAAAACATGCACCTTTTAGGAGAGTGTGTCATTGCAGACCAGGGCCCAGATTTGTGAGTAACCTTTAAAGATTCATACTTTAACACCAAAAGCTCCAGAAAAGTCAGGTTTCCTTCACGATACTTTAACATTTTCCTCTTTGTCTTTTTTTATTATGGCACATATGCTAAGTCTGAGGCTTTCTTTTTTCTTTAGCTGAACCTCTTTCCTTGTTTAAGAAAACAAACTACAAACCAGCTTTGAGCTTAACCGTTAATGAGACGCCAGGCATCCTGCCCATTGGTTTCCAGTGTGTCAACTGGGCTTCTAAAAGAGTGACCGACCAACCTCAGACATGTGAAGATTTGATTTCAATTTCCAGACATCAGTGATTTCATGTGTTTGTTTTGTTTGCGTGGCCATGTTTGATAGAGCCACAAATGTTACATTTTTATGTAGTCTTCTTTATGTTTTGTTCAACATAACTTGAACAAAACTAGGAGAACATGGAGTTTCATAATTCTATGTCATTTAGTAAAAAAAGGCATTTTCAGCTGTAATGTTACAACAAAACAAAGATGTTCATTCAGAAACAGACACCAATTAGTGCATATTATAATTAAGAAATATAAAAACTGTAGATTTCATATTCAATATAGAGTTTATATATATGTATACAAAAATATATTTACACTACTGCTGGATTCTAAAGACATGTAAAGATGTGTAAAATATCTTCCACTAAGTTAATATTTTATTGCAGTACCATAGTCCAACACTGAAAAATAGCCACTAACAATTCTGCTAAAATAAGAGTAACTGAAGTCATTTTTAAATGTATAAATATTTGAAGATGATCAGGGTGTTGAGGAACTTTTAATTTGTAATACATGACTACACACACTCATATCTCTTTGCTACTCCTGAAAATATGAGAGACAGGAGAACACACCATTTTAATTTAGGAAGAGTTGTGCTGCTCTTCATAAATCAGGCAGAAAATGGTAAATTGCCTAAAGATGCAAATATTTAAAGCCAGGATAATAATTAAATAGTCTGAAACTAATGGAACTTTGACAAACAACGCTGAATGGGACAAATGTTTTATCTTGCACATCAAACAGAATTTGTTACAACCAGTAAAAAGCTTAAAACCCAATTCTAGATAGACCACTGGCAGGTTTTTTAAAACAACAACATATATTTTTCATATAGAAGCACACATATGTGAATGAAAAAAATTATAAAGGCATGCAGATATAAACCTGCCAGTGTTTATAGGTACCCTCTGAAGTTCCTCCAGCTCCTGATGTCTTCATTTTTCTGCACACCTTTCCATTTGTTCTATGTGTTCTTTAAAACCATGCAAGAATGTGAATGAAACCCATTAAGAAAAAAAACTAAAGCATCAATCCAGCGCAGAACAGATAAGTTGAGCGGATGTAACAAATTCTTAAAATAAAACAAGAAAAAAGGCTTTCCAGCAAGGGATTTAAGAAAAAGACTACTTTAAACTTTGCACTTAATTTTCTAAGAAAGGCTCCTGATCCGTCTTCTTCTCCCTTTTGTCTTGTAAGTGCTTGTATGTGACGTTGGACATGAGCAGCCCATCCACAAGGGACAGCGGGAGTGGGAAAATGGAAAGGGATAGAGAGGACAGAATAGGCCATCAGAAGTAGAGCACAAACCTAAATTACTAAGGGCAAAGACCATGGGTTTGTTGTTTCTGTGCCACAGTTTGTCACGCAACCTCTAAAACCTCCTCTTTGTCAAGCGTGTTTTTTCCTTTAGCATGTATTTCTAGACCTTCTAATAATGTCGGTTTAAATCCAGCTGTTCTGTGAGGGCCTCAGAGGTTGGTTGGAGAACGCCAATGAACAAACTGAACATGAAGACCGAAGAACACATTCCAGACACATCTGGAATAATGGCAAGCCATGAATATTACTGCAGTGACGGGAGAAGCTCTAAAGAACTCAAGAGCGACTAAAATAATATTAAGGACTACAATGGCCAGAGCCGATCAAACCGAGGTGGTTCGGAATCACAGCTGAAGTAATTTGCTAGAGTAAATCTTTATTTCACTATGCATGTTTGTAGATGAAACTTATCTCATATTTAGTAGGCTCACAACGAAACATAAAACAATAATACTTAATAGCAGCACAGCACACTACGCTGACTGGCTGGAGGTGGGGCTTCATGCCATAACTCCAGCCATCAATGAGTCAAGGGAAACACTGAGTTGAGTTGAATGAGGCCGAGCAGAGTGGAGCCGTGCGGTGCTGGAACTGAGCTGGAACTAGAAAAGAGGCACTAGAGACTATGAAGACTTCAGACTAGGGCAGAGGCTGACATTCATACAGTCAGTTATGATGGAATCATCTACATCGAAGCAGATTTATGTGTTAGAATTGAACAGGGTGTTGTGTGGTGTAGCGGTAGAGCGGATGCCCCATGAACAGAGGTTATAGTCCTTGACGCAGGTCCCCTGGGTTTTATTACAGACCTTGAGACCTTTGGTGTCTTCTCTCTCTTTTCTATTTCCCCATTTTCTGTCTGGTAACTGTTTATAAAGGCCACTAGTGCCAAAAAAAAAATAAAAATGAACAGACCAAAGTCTAGGCTTAAATCTTACTGAATTTTTACAAGGCACTGTATGCTATGTATGATATAAATAATACATGAGTCAAACTATTCTATCAAAAATAGTTGGATCTACATCCTGTAACTTAAGCTGCAAGTAAAGTATTGATGCTGTGTTGTAATAAACAATTTCATTAATCATAATGTCAAATGACATTGAATTAAATAATATGAAGTTTTTTCAGTGAGATCTAAAAGAGGAAGTGCTGCATTTCTCCTGAGGAGTCCTGACCTTAACATAATTTACTGCGATATCACATGAAAACAATCAACTCAGTGAGAAAAACCAGTCTTGAACAACAATCTTTTTGAAAAACTGTGCACAAAAACCCCTGAAGCTCATTTTTTCTTGGGAAATTACATAAATACTGGTAAGTAGCATTAAGCAATATTCTTGGAAAGAATGGTGATATCATAAAAAGGGCATTCATTCTGAACTTTACAGAGTCTTAAGATGCAGTGTTCACAGTAAAGATGAAAGGGTGGAAAAGAGCTAAAGTAAAGAGTTGTGGGTTGTGATGTTAGATGCATAATGTATGGGTGAGAATTAGGTGAAATTACAGAACAACCAATGGGAGTGCAAAGGTCAAGTTTAACTTTTTACAACATTCATAGTTATTTTTTCTACTTTGTTCTTGTCCTGTTGAACAGCTTTGAAAAATAAATTTATAATTACAAGGTAAAGTGTTTAACACAGTCTATACTCTGTACTCTACAGTAAGTTTTAATCTCACCAAAACAGAAATCAAATCTTGATTAGGTGACTACATTTTATGTGTAATGGAGTTTTGACGAAAATATAACTTGGAAGACTCACCTCCACTTCCGGCTCCGTCTAATTACTCCACCATGTTCTCCGCTCCAACCAATGAGCTCCTGATCCACATTCCTCTTCAGCCAATCATCCCTCAAGGGTTTGCTTTAAAAGACTTTCATACGCAGAATCTCCTGCTCTTCAGCTGAGCTTCGAACCTCCTCCACCCCATCTCCACCATCAGGCTTCAAGCTCCTTCCGACTCCCTTATCTTCTCAGGCCTCCACTCCACCACCAATATCAGGATCCCGGGGAAAGACTTCTCTAATTCTAACCCAAAGATGTTTATTCAAGCTCATGTCATTATCAGCATCCACGTCTTCCACCGGGGTCCGAGCGCCAAAAGAAATCAAACATCAGCTAATAAACTCCTCCAATTGCCATCTCTGTGTTCCTCTCATTTGTGAGTCTTTCCAGGTTGAAATGAAATAACTCCAGGAAACAACGGTTTCATAGAAAACGTTATGTTTCATTCTTTAGACAAATGTTTTGTGCATTCTTTAAGAGGCTCTTCACAATAGCTTGCTGGGATTTTGGTCCATTTCTCCTGACAGAACTTGTGGAACTGAGTAAGGATTGCAATATGCCTTGCAAAGACATCTTTTCAACTCTGCAAAAGAGTATTCTATGGGACCAGTATCAGGGCTTTGATGGCCACTCTGAAATACTAACTTTGTCATTAAGCTACTTTGTAACAGGTATCCAAGATCCAAAAACATTAAACTTCCTTTTTTCATTTTTATTTATACATTATTTGACGAGGGATGACCCTTGAGATGTAAAAACATATTAACAAAGGGCCTGGTCAAAATGGCAGCACTTTAAAATGCTAAGCAATTTTGCAAAAGACTATGAATCAAATTTGTAATAAAGAATAAACTGTTTAAGAAAGTTTTAACACCAAATATGTTATAAGGTTTTAGTGAGAGTTGGAATAATTGTTGCTTCTCTATATTAAATACAACAGTTAGATAGTGTTATATGCTATTTGTATTATATTTTTACTCAGGGTTATCACTCCATGAAACCAGCCCATGCCATGACAAGATGACAAAATCTAAAATGCAACAAACTCCTAAACAAAATCTTCCATTTACAAAATACATTAAAATAAAAAAAATATAAAAAATTTTAAGGATTTTGATGGCATGCAACAGTTTAACTGGTCACACATTTATCAATCAGATTATTCACACTCAAATATCATTCAACCTGGGACAAATGATAGGGATTTTACCATTCATGTGTATTTCTCCTTCAGCGCCTGATATTTGCATCTACATTCTTTCAGAGTTAAAAATGCAAAAAAAGGAAAAAAAAGGTTTATGTACATTTTTTTGTTACTTGTCATGAGTTTAGATATCCAAAAGGAAAAACTATTGAAGATCTGTCTATAGTATTTCAACATAAATAATTTGTGATTCATAAACATAAAATCAGAAGCCTGTATTAGTTATAATGGATCAACTTTAAAGGCAATTTTAGTTTTTAAAAAATTAATTAGGTGCAGTGTAAGGGCAAATATCAATACATTTGATTTGGATATAATTTTAGAATTGTATGCTTTACCAAGTTCAGCAGCTAACTGCAAAAACTGACACTTAACGATACTATACAGTGATCTGTTTTTTCCAATACAAACTGCAAAATCTGCTTTGTCCCTATTTAGGTTATTAACATCATAAGAACATGAATCAATCAGATCAGCTGGCATTAGAAAACCTTATGAAAGACGAGCAACTCTGAGAGATTTCAACTTAGACGGTGGGCGTGGGCGTTTGAGTTGCATTTGAGTTGCAAGAGGTTCCACTTACGACTCCGTGCCTCGATATATGACGACTAATATATCGAGGCACGTGACGTCGTCCGGTACGGCGGAGGCGGGGTCCCACCCTGGAGCCAGGCCTGGGGTCGGGACTCGCCGGAGAGCGCCTGGTGGTCGGGTTGCTCCTTGTGGGACCTGGCCGGGCCAAGCCCAAACGAGAGACGCGAGGCCATCCCCCAGTGGGCCCACCACCTGCAGGGGGACCGGTGCAAAGAGGATTGGGTGGCGGACGAAGGCGGAGACCTCGGCGGCCCGATCCCCGGATGCTTAGGCTGGCTCTAGGGACGTGGAATGTCACCTCGCTGGGGGGGAAGGAGCCTGAGCTTGTGTGGGAGGTTGAGAGATATCGCCTAGAAATAGTCGGGCTCACCTCCACGCACAGCATAGGCTCTGGAACCCATCTCCTTGAGAGGGGCTGGACTCTCTTCTACTCTGGAGTGGCCCACGGGGAGAGGCGGCAGGCTGGTGTGGGTTTGCTTGTTGCCCCCCAGCTCTGCTGTCTCGTGTTGGGGTTTACCCCAGTGGATGAGAGGGTAGCATCCCTGCGCCTTCGTGTTGGGGATAGGTCTCTGACTGTCGTTTCGGCCTACGGGCTGAGCGGTAGTGCGGAGTACCCGGCCTTCTTGGTGTCCCTGTCGGGGGTGCTGGATAGTGCCCCTCCCGGGGACTCCATTATTCTGCTGGGGGACTTCAACGCCCACGTGGGAGACGACAGTGACACCTGGAGAGGCGTGATCGGGAGGAATGGCCTCCCCGATCTGAATCCGAGTGGTGTTTTGTTATTGGACTTCTGTGCTAGTCACGGATTGTCCATAATGAACACCATGTTCAAGCATAAGGGTGTCCATCAGTGCACTTGGCACCAGGACACCCTAGGCAGGAGGTCAATGATCGACTTTGTTGTCGTATCATCAGACCTTCGGCCGCATGTTTTGGACACTCGGGTGAAGAGAGGGGCTGAGCTGTCCACTGATCACCACCTGGTGGTGAGTTGGATCCGCTGGAGGAGGAGAAAGCCGGACAGACTTGGCAGGCCCAAGCGCATAGTGAGGGTCTGCTGGGAACGTCTTGCGGAGCCCTCGGCCAGGGATGTATTCAACTCCCACCTCCGGGAGAGCTTTGACCAGATTCCGGGGGATGTTGGAGACATAGAGTCCGAGTGGACCATGTTTTCCGCATCTATTGTCGATGCTGCTGCCTGTAGCTGTGGCTGTAAGGTCTGCGGTGCCTGTCGTGGCGGCAATCCCAGAACCCAGTGGTGGACACCGGCAGTAAGGGATGCTGTCAAGCTGAAGAAGGAGTCCTACCGACTGTGGTTGGCTTGTGGGACTCCTGAGGCTGTGGCAGAGGCAAAAACCCGGGCCTGGGAGGAGTTCGGTGAGGCCATGGAGAAGGACTACCGGTTGGCCTTGAAGCGATTCTGGCAAACCGTCCGTTGCCTCAGGAGGGGGAAGCAGTGCTTCGCCAACACTGTTTATAGTGGGGGTGGGAGGCTGCTGACCTCGACTGAGGACATTATCGGGCGGTGGAAGGAGTACTTCGAAGATCTCCTCAATCCTGCCATCACGCATTCCCTGGTGGAAACAGAGGCTGGGGACTCGGGGTTGGACTCTTTCATCACCCAGGCTGAAGTCACCGAGGTAGTTAAAAAGCTCCACGGTGGCAAGGCTTCGGGGGTGGATGAGATCCGCCCTGAGTACCTCAAATCTCTGGATGTTGTAGGGCTGTCATGGTTGACACGCCTATTCAACATTGCGTGGCGGTCGGGGACAGTGCCTCTGGACTGGTAGACTGGGTTGGTGGTCCCCCTTCATAAGAAGGGTGACCGGAGGGTGTGTTCCAACTAAAGGGGGATCACACTCCTCAGCCTCCCTGGTAAGGCCTACGCCAGGTTATTGGAGAGGACAGTACAGGGTACTCGAGGGTTCATGGGAGTTTGCCCAACCGGTCCACATGTGTTTTGTGGACCTGGAGAAAGCATTCGACTGTGTCCCTCGTGATGCCCTGTGGGAGGTGCTCCAGGAGTATGGAATTGGGGGCCCTTTATTAGGGGCCATCCGGTCCCTGTACGAGCGGAGCAGGAGTTTGGTCCGCATTGCCGGCACTAAATCTGACCTGTTCCTGGTGCATGTTGGACTCCGGCAGGGCTGCCCTTTGTCACCGGTCCTGTTCATAACTTTTATAGACAGGATTTCTAGATACAGCCAAGGGCCAGAGGGGGTCTGCTTTGGGGACCAGTGGATTTCGTCTCTTCTTTTTGCAGATGACGTGGTCTTGCTGGCCCCCTCTAGCCAAGACCTACAGCATGCGCTGGGGCGGTTCGCAGCCGAGTGTGAAGCGGCTGGGATGAAGATCAGCTCCTCCAAGTCAGAGGCCATGGTACTCGACCGGAAAAGGGTGGCTTGTCCTCAGGTTGGAGGAGAGTTCCTGCCTCAAGTGGAGGAGTTCAAGTATCTCGGGGTCTTGTTCACGAGTGAGGGACGAATGGAGTGGGAGATCAACAGACGGATCGGTGCGGCTGCTGCAGTAATGGGGGCGCTGTGCCGGTCCGTTGTGGTGAAGAGAGAGCTGAGCCGAAAAGCGAAGCTCTCTGTTTACCGGTCTGTCTACGTTCCTACCCTCACCTATGGCCATGAACTTTGGGTCATGACCGAAAGAACGAGATCCCGGATACAAGCGGCTGAAATGAGCGTAGGGTGGCCGGGCACTCCCTTAGAGATAGGGTGAGGAGCTCGGCCATCCGGGAGGGGCTCAGAGTAGAGCCGCTGCTCCTCCACATCGAGAAGAGCCAGTTGAGGTGGCTCGGGCATCTATATCGGATGCCTCCTGGACGCCTTCCTCGGGAGGTTTTCCAGGCACGTCCCACCGGGAGGAGGCCCAAGGGACGGCCCAGGACACGCTGGAGGGACTATGTCTCTCGGCTGGCCTGGGAACGGCTTGGGCTCCCCCCGGAGGAGCTGGAGGAGGCGTCTGGGGAGAGGGACGTCTGGGTGTCTCTGCTTAGTCTGCTGCCCCCGCGACCCGGTCCCGGATAAGCGGAAGACGATGAGTACGAGTACGAGTACGAGGTTCCACTTAACCTGCTTCTATCAGAGTCTGAATAAGATAACCTCCAAGTCATGATGGATGCTGCCTTAGACACCGAAGCTAAAGAAGATGATGGCTATAACAACAAAAACAAATCTGTTTAAATTCCACTTTGGATGTTTTCCTTGGAACATATTTGCTATTTAAATCAGGATATGTTCTAATATGTTCTAATTGTACCAACCTAAATGTTGGCTCAGTCCTGGTGTGTTAGTCCAGTCATTCTGCATGCAAATCTTTTTCTTCACTTCTTCCCACTGCATTTAACTGGAATGGTGATAGTATAGGCAGTACTGTAGATTTAGATAATTATTTGGCAATCAGCTTCAGCAGATTCTATAGGTTATGCAGCAGTTCTGCAGGACACTTGTGTAGGGACTTTGTTGTGTACTCGTGTATGGTTTGCTGCAGCTGTACTTGAACTCACCTGAAGGAGTAATTTGGTGTAAAAATTATTAATTAATTTCAGGATGATTTACAGCAAAATAGGAAATCTAACTGAAAAACAGACCATGCCACATTGTTCTGTAGGTGACAAACAATATTTAAAGCAAGTCTGATTGATTTTAATTAATACAATTTCAGGTGTGTAAACACTAAAATATATGGTCATGATGCTGTTTGATCTAATCTGCAACTTTTTAACTAAATATTGGTCTACAATAGACATTTTTTAGCAATTCAAGCTATATATATGGAGGTAATAAGTGATAGGCATCAACTGATCTTACAAAGCAAAAGCAGGCACTGTATTTCTTTGGATCAAGAACAAAATGCGTAAAAGAAAACACTCACTCCAGTGTTCTCACATATAAGCAAATCAACACTGATGCCAGGATAGCCACATCAGTGAGTGGATATACAGTCTGTGTGTGTGACAGAGACAAAGACAGCCCAGTGTGTTGTGCTTAGTGCTTTGCCCTTGTTAAAGGCAAAGATGAGAAATGTCTAAACAGAGATGGTGACATCACTTCTTGGCAGGCGGCTCCAGGGACACCACGGTGCCTTGACCAGTTACGCATGCTCATCCAGTCAAAACATGAGCCACTATATAAGTGCTATTCAGTCACCACAGGTCTCCAAAAGCAACACCTTCATCAATGCAGTGAAAGTCATGCCACAAAAAAAAGATTCAGTTTGCTGCTTTTCAGTTAATTTATTTACAGACATATGCCAATGAAAGTCATTTGTGTATATGTGCAAGATAGAAATGAACCACTGGGAAAAAATAAAGTTTGAAAATAATATCATGAAGGTCTTAGAGGAAGGTAGATCTCTTTTAAGCCTTTTTGGGTGTGTAGACAGTGTGCATGCTTTCAAGCAAGAGCAATGAGGAGAGTGCCTAATAGGAACATGTGTGAAAAAAAGCTGGCGGTGAGGTGAAAAGGATAAAGACGAAGCAGAATGAGGAAAGAAAAGCTGGGTAAAGCTGGGTCATATTTGCCTTGTGTAATTTCCAGGTCAGTCTGAACTATAGTAAATGTGAGAAAAAGGAGAAAAAAAACTCTCATTGACTATCACTGTTCAAAAATTTCTTGAGCAAAGGTAAGCTCGGGATATGGAGATCGTACTCTTGATAAATTTGATGGGCGATATATGTTTTTTTTTGCTTCATAAACTAGATTTTTGTTTTATGTCTCCTTCATTGCCCTACAGTAGTTCTAAAGGGGATGGTGGAACAAACTCATTGATGGAAACTGTAAGTAATTTATGTCCATGTTCTTTTCTAATACTGCATTTTTTATTTTGAATTACCCTATCACTTGAACAATATAACGAAGAACCAGCTTGAGAATGTTTTGGCAAAGTACCATGCTGTAACTGATACTCAATGTTACTAACCTATGGGCATTGGTAGTTTCTGTTCATCTCTATGAGGTCAAACAGATCCGATGGCAGTTAAAGTACGCAACGGGGATCATGAAATGGGCCTAGAAAAGATTCCCAACAAACATCACTCTCTACCAGCATCCTTCCAGCTCTCAGAGCCATGGTTGACAGCATTTCGTCATGGCTCTCCTTATTAACATGGTTGTCCTTACTATCTGTCCAAACTCTGTTTCAGAACTGGTGCAGAAACAGGGCACTACCATGGACTCCTCACACTCTCTCTATCAACTTTTTAAACTGCTATCATCAGGCAATAGTGCCACAACATGAAAACCAGAACCATCAAACTGCTACACAGCTTTGCTGTTAATTTGTCTGTTAAAATCTGCACTTTAAAAATGTTGCACTAATTTATGCATTTCATCTATTTTGTTTATTTTTATTTATTTATTTATATGTGTTTTACTGTATATAAGTATTTTAATTATAGATAGATAAAATAGATAACTACTGTTTAGAAAAGAACAAAATGGTAAAAGCCAAGTCAAAATTGGCATTCCATAATTGCTTATCATTGTGGGGAATGTTACAATGGTTAGTTCTTAATTTGTCAGTATTGGTAATAGACATTAAAGGCGAAATAGGCAAAATATAGATTTTCTATCAAAAAATGCCTTTTTTTGACTGTAATATGTGGAATGAGTGAGTGGCAAATTATCGGCAACCCAGAAAAAAGACACTTCTGGCTTCTAGAGATAGAACAAACCAAGGATGAGGATGAGAGACACAACACAGGAATTGTCACGGCTGCAGCGGACAGTTTAAGTAGGGAGTCTGCAGCCAGATTACCTGAGGATACCATGGGTGTTGTTTGTAAAAACATAACCTTTAGTAAATAAAAATGACATACTGTTTTTCTTTGTTGTTTGTTGGTATATAACATCTGCTGAAAGAGACAAATTGCTTTATTAAATTAATTTATTGCTTCTGACTTCCTTCACCTCACTAAATAAATAGCTTTATAAAGCTTCACCTTATGAACACTAACTGAAGCTAAATTCTTTGCTATTACTACTTTTGTCCTGGGTGGTGTTCTGCTTGCCGCTTTCTTTCTTCTTTTACATTTTTTAACATATTTCTCTACCTAGGCTAACAGCATGATTAGAACTATACTAAGCTAAAAGCATAAACACAAATAAAAATAATACAAAAATAAATAAATGAAAATATTATTAGAAATTGTTAAAGGAGTCAAGTGGAAGCATCAAGCGTTTTAATAAAGCAGAGGGTGAGCAGCTGCAGAATTGTGCAACACGAATTTTGCAAACTGTGCCAGAGGCAGGCTTCATTTTCCTATTCATGGATCCATGCATATCAAATTCAGTAAAGGTGTAGATATAACACTTTTTAAGGCATAAGGGCATAGGTTTCATTAAAAAGACATGTTATTTTAATGAAGAGAAAGATTTTCTGGGGGTTTAATAAATGCTCTTATGGCATAATTTATACGACCTGAAGATCTGTTGCTGTGAAATTATTAAAATCATCATTATTGGATCACTGGGCAATCTGACTGCTCAAGATAACCACAAGTGCATCTTGTAGCTACTCCACAAGAATTTTTCTCTTTTATTGGCCTGTTTTCCTGATAGTACGGAGAGGGTCTTTGAATTTCAAATAGATCATTTTATGATTAGTCTTTCCCTAAGTGTGGAAATAAAACTCTTAATGTGATGTCTGCTAATCCAAACTGTTTCCAGACCAAGAACTAAAAACTAAAGTACTTCGCCTCATCCACTCCATTGATTCACAAAGCTGTATTATTTTTCATTTGGTCTTGAGGCTGAGCATGACCTCAGAGATATAAAAGCCACAGTGGATTAGATAAACTTATTATCTTTACACTGACTCATCTTCATACAACATGGAGACATTTATTTAATCAGAGAATATGTCCAGGCTCCATTCGACTTTGATCACACCTACACTACCAGGTTTTGTAGGAACTCACTTTTACTAGGTCTTTATTGGTCAATACTGGATTGCTGATTAAATGAGATCTGATCTTGTATTTTCTGACTAGAAGCTGAATTAAATATTTGCATTTCCTATATGTTGGAGGGTTTTGTTCTTTGATTACAGCTCCAAGAACCAGTGATTGGGGATCCATACAGTATACCTATGGTAACACAAATAAACTAACTGAACCTCCTACACATACACCTAACGCTTCATTTGTTTAACACAAATTAAACCACATAAAGCACAAGGTATAGGTATTAGAGCTCTAAGAATTGAATGAGGAGAGAGGCCGTTGAGGTGAATGTTTCCTTGAAGAGCCTTCTTATTGTCTCCCATGTTAAGTCTATGTATTTACTTTTACTGAAGAAACCATTAACTCTTTGTTGTCCTTCACTGAACTTATAAATTTGAAACTGAAGAAAAGGAAAAAATACATTAATTGCTAAATTCAAATTTATGCTGCACGTCTTTTTTTCTTCTAAAAAACAGTTTCAAAACTGGTATATTTCTCATTTCTATGTGTAAAAATCAGTTTAGTAAAGTGTTTAAATGTTTGAACAAATATTTTAACAATTTCGTAATAGGTACCAAAAAGAACATCTCTCTGTGTATTAATGAGTACCGTAATTTCAGCCCACTTCATGCAAGATTGCTTCACGTCAGTGAGGTTCTCAACACACCCTTCTACACAGCACTCTTGAGGTATCAGTTTGAAGCCTGCAGTGTGGCTGGGATATTATAACTTTTAATTCTTCTGTTTTTCTGTCATTCTTTTGTAGATTTGCTGGTGAGATTAAAGGTTAAGGGCCCCTTGAAGTTAAAGTTTTGATGAAACCTTGGCTCTAAGACAGATTGGTTTATTTGTCACTCTAAAACAATTTGGTATTCTGAAAGGTTTGACTGAAAGACTGCAAGATGCCTAGATCCTGTTGGCGCAAAATAAGCCCAAATAACCACTCCTCCACCACCATGCTTGAGAGTTGTTATGAGGTATTTGTGTTGATATGCTGTGTTTGGTTTTCCGCAAACATGATGTGTGGCATTATAGCCAAAACCCCACCTTGGTCTCATCGGTCAAAAGGACCCTGTCCCAGAGGAGTTGACATTCATTTGGATGCAACTTTGCAAACCTAAGTCAAGGTGCCATTTTCTTTACAAAACACAGAGGTTTCTCCTGGCAAACCTTCAAAGCAAATCCTATTTGTTTAGTCTTTTTCTAGCATTCCTGAAAATGTAACATGCTTAGGCACATAGAGAAATTATTTTTGAAATTTCTTTGAGAATAGAACAGGTTTACATTGAGATTAATCAGCTGAAATGTCTACTCTTGGGAAGAGTGGCTAGTGCCTTAAATGTTTTGTGAAACACTTGTGAATAATCTTTCTAAATTTAGAAATTATGCAATTCAAATAGTTTGGAAACATCCTTAAAACCCTTCCCACGCAGAAGGGAAGGGCAGCACCGTTTACCTTCTGTAAGGTCATTGCTGATGTAATTCCATCTTGAGACGATGTAACAGTTCAACAAAGAAGGACACACATTCTTTATTATGCAATATAAATCAACATTTAATTTTTCCCTATATTTTCACTACATCTGTAACACACAGCTGTGAATCTTCAGACCGATCCATTACTAAATTCTGCTTTCTTTGGATTCAGTTGCTCCAGTGGCGGCTCGAGCACTCCATTACAGGGCACTGTAATGTTTTTCAACAATGCATAAACATTTAATCAACCAGATATTAATGAGCTTCTTCAATACAGTCAGGCCAGTTTTACTTTATAACCCACCTTGGTCTTAAACAAAGAGCCAACTGTAAGGCTAAAATGACATAACTGACTTTTGTCTTGCAATGTTACAATGGAATCTTGCTTTCAACTGGAGAAAATAGGTGTGAAAACACTGTTGGAAACAAAAGCCCAGAGAGCTGAGAAGCCATGCAAAAAGAGAGCTCTGATACAACAATGTCCAAAAAAAAGCCTCTTTCAGTATAGCCTCAAGAATTAGTACATCTGAAAAACTGTCTCTGCCAAAAAAAGACATCGTGCTTTAAAAAAACGAAGTGGGGTTAAAGCTGTCTGCGTGCGGGATGCAACTATTTTTAGACAATTCTGAAATAACAAAAGTCAGAAGGAGGGAGGAAGAAAGTTGTATGACCTGAAAAGATTTTTGTTTGAGCTCAACCTTGGGATTTCACGTAATTACTTTATTTAAAGACTTTCTGTTGTGTTCTGTTTTAATCACAGCTAGTTAGCTTTTGGTAATAAAAGTAAGGTGCAGGTTACACAGCTGTTAAAATGGAAACTATCATGGTTATATATTAGTTCTAAAAAAAGATCTCAACATTGGTACACAGTGTTGAAATAAAAAATAATACTATTCATTTTCATCATTAAGCAAAATACAATAACAATTCTGTTTATTATGTCATAACTAGTGGTTAGGACATAGCATACAGTTTTGTATGCTACAGGCTTTCAAAATTTCTTTTTAATAAAATTGACAAATCTATAGTGATTTGTTGATTTAATGCCTATACTTATCACTCAAATGTATTGCCAAAGACTGTGTAAGAACTTTAGTCTTAAGGCCTGTACAGACAGAAATTAAGTATTTTACTCGAAGTGGGAAGAACAAGAACAAAGTTCTTTCTGGTAAGAAACTCAAGAGCAAAACTCCTGGGAAGTCTTCCTCAGTCAGTGCAGTTACAACATCATTTTCAAGTGTTTGGCCAGTCACACAGTTTTTAGTAGAGTTGCAAGGAAACATTTATGACCAAATAATGTGTCGGGAACAGGCTTTAAAAAAACTCTCAAGCTAGGGCTGCAAGAACAGAATGGTCATTTTCTTCTTGCAGCCCTGGGATAGAGAACAGATTTCTATGTTCCTGAAGAAAATGTAGAGTTTACGTGAGATTATTAAATCTTTTGGGTTTCGTGTCACTTCTCTTCATGTTTTACATTTGCACAAGCTTGTAGTTCTTCAAAATAGGTCTGACACAATTAGACGAGGTCTACTTCTAGGAAGCGATGTCTTAACATCCTGTAATTTAATGCAGCTATAACAGAAATTATTAATACTGGTCCAGCTGAACTAAAACATTCTTATTAAACTTTTGTGTCTCTCAAGAGGATTGCATGACCAAACTTTTCATTTTAACACCATGTAAAGATAATAAAGAGCATAGCCTTTTACAGCAAAGAACAAAATAAACCTGGAACTAAATGAACTACAGTTAGACTACAGTATCCTCCTGTGTGAGGTTTACCTAAGAAGAGTTTGCATGGCCAGGGAAGATTTTAAGGTGTTGCCTTTAAGAAATTAATTAGAAACTGGTCTTGTCCCAGTGTGTTTGTGAGGGGTGAGGATACGTTATACACCTCCACATGCTCTATATCCAAACTTATCTGTCAAAAGTCCCCCCCCCCCCAAGGCTCACAAAAGGACAGTTGGTGGGAGAGATTTGTCATTCTCTGCATCATCATTATGGAACATTTTACCTCCAGGTATTAGGCAGGCACATTCTGTTGATGTTTTGAAGTCAAAAGTAAATATACTGCTATACTGTTATTCTGTTAATTTTTGTTATTTTGTTCCAAGAAATATATGGAACTCTTTTGAAGACCCTCACTATATCTTCCAAGTTATTCTGCAGAGGTTCTGTATGATATTTTATCCTCGTCTCTGTCTCTCTCTGTCCCCGAGTGTCTCACTAGAGACAGTTGGCAACAAACAATTTTGTCAGAAATCTGAAGCTGACATTATCACAACAGCCATTATGTACTGCTGTATCAATCTGGCCAGACTCGAACATTTTGCCAAAGTTTTACACGTATTCACAGTAGCTCCCCGCTTGTGGATTTCCTTGGGACAAAGTGGACAAAAGAAGCACCCTTTCTAAGAGCAGACGATGCAGCTTTTGTATAATGCTACAAGCATTATATCTATTGATACCTTGAAGGTAAACAATTATTAAGGGCTTTATTAGCACAGGAAGATATCATTTACATAAATTATCCCACAATAAAAAGCAACAGCGTTGCTTGGATCATTGACTTGGTGAATGTGTATGAGTCAATTACCAAATAGAATCTGGTTGCCAGGACACAGATCTTTTCCTTATTTAGCAAAATGTGACTTTAATGCTAATTGAGTAAATGAAATATGTATCAAATAGAATAAAAATTGCAGCTGTACCAGTCATCAAATAGCACAAAAATTGACAGAAGGGCTGTTAATAGCTAAGATAAAGCATTTGGCAGCTTGTAATACAAAACTCCAAAAGATACTTTAACATGTTTTGTAAAGCTTCAACATTAAGATATCAAAATATGAAAATGCCCTTAAGTTTGAGCTTAAGTGTCAGAAAAACGTTACCCTTGAGACTTACAGTACTGACAGGGGGTTAAAATATCATGAATAGTTAATGGTTTTAGTATATGAAACAAATAAGCTTGCTTCAAATCATGCTTTCTTTTGAATAACACACCTTCCTAATTCTTATAAAGCATTTTATTCAATCAGGATTTCAGTTAAAATCCAGTAAATTTAATATTGCGATCTGGATGGGATTGAGAATTTTATTAAAAGGAACAAAAGTGAGGACATACCTAAAAAACAAGTTCAATCCTATGAATACTTGTATATTCAAAGATTTATTTTCACATAAGTATTTAATTTCCACTCCTGCACGATAAAACATTATATTCCAAAGACTGAAATACACAAAGGATATAATACCTGTAGCAATGCATGTGTTCCAAAATGTTCAATTTATTTTATGCTGATTTTGTCTAGCTACTGAAAGGAATGCTAGGAAAATGTTTCAGTGCCAAATTTTGCTACTGAAAAGAGAAATACATTTTTAGACTTTTTACTCATCTTTACCAAGGGTGCCAAAAACCTTGGTCAGCACAGGTGGATTCATTTTTAAATGTAAGCTTGCATGACTGTACTCCCCACTGTGTATTTCAGGGTTAAGTATGTGCATTAAAGCTTGCTGCATTCTTTAAATGAGCACTGCCAAGTATAAATGTGGGACACAGTGAGCAATAGTAGGAGGTTAAAGTGTGAATTACAGCCTGGCCTGTCTGAGTGCCGGGCAATAAAAGTCTGACCTCTAAATCATTTACGGCAAATTCGCCCTATAAAGCCTCGAGTTCATTGGCATTATATCTCTACCTGTTAAATTCATTCCTTTTTCGTTTATCTAAAAAAAAAAAACAGTTTCTTTACTTTATTTAAATCTGTCTCTACGCAACATCAGGAACTCATCAATTAGTATTGTCGGACTGACACAAATATATACAAGCATCACAACTTTGTCTGAAATTATTTCACATTTCTATCTGCATTCTTTTTCACTATTGTTTTTTTATATGTATTGTTACAAATCATTCATATGACAATATTCCAAAAGGAGCATTAACACAAATCTTTTACCAATTGTGCACCTCTGTGCAAGATTTATACTAGAAATCTTTTTAAATGCCATCAGTAAAAATACATTAAACTATCTGATGTTGATTTGCACAGCAGGAATCCTTTTACATACTGACAGATTTCAGCTGTTTTTTGGCTTTCTTCACCTTTTTGCACATCTTAAATGGTTTTGAAATGGATAAATCATGCTACCATTAATGCTACCTGACCTAAATTTTTAAAAATAATATAAGGACTATGGTAAAAATAATAGTCCGTGTCAGGAAATCAACAACTTTGAATAACTTTGACCAATTATGTATTTGAGCCCGTGTGAATTTTTTAAAATCTTGAATACATGTAAGAAAATCTATAAAAACTAAAAACCTGAGTATTCAATTCTCTTTATCAAAGTAAAATTGATATTTTAAGTTATATTATCATTCCACCATGGAATAATGGCTTCAAATGCCAGTGCAAATAATTACATAACAATGAACATTTTTTTAACTTTCTTATAATTTGAACATGCCAACATTAAGGAATTCGTGCTTTTTTATATTGTTCTAAATAAAAATGTATGGTTTGTTGGAGTTGCGTTAGACCATTTGCAGAGCAGAGCGAGGAAGCGGCATTGAGAGTTAAAAAGTTTATTTTGAGCTAAGCAATCACAAGATTCATTGTGAGAGTTGCAGGCAGGAAACAAAATCTTGGTTAGGAAACACACCAGGGACCGGATGGGAAGCAAGCATTAGAATCCAGTGGCGAGAATAGAAAACCAGAGAGTATAAATGCTGAGGGAAGTGGAGAATGAACCAGTGAACTGAAGGAGTTAATCAAGGAGAAATTCAGATGCAGCTGGTGTGAGAGAGACCGAAGGTAACTGAGGGAGAGTGACTAATTAATAATGATGAGCAGGGAGTGCTGGGAGGTAACAGAAAACATCTAAGTGAACTGAAATAAGTAAACAATGAGACTGACAAAAGAACAGAAATAGGGAGGAAGCAGATCCACAAGGAAATACAAACTAAAATATCTAACATAGGAATCTAGAGAAGTAACAAAAATCTAAACACTAGAATGAATCTACCTGAGTGAATTGAAATAAAGCAAGTGTAGAACATGGCAGTGCAGAGAAGGTAAACAGAACTCAAACTCAAAACCTAACAAAGGCAGATTATGACCAAAAAGGGAAATAATAACCTCCCTGATAACCTCTAAAATACAGAATTAATTAGATGCAAGCTTGTGCTTTTCATTTGAAATAAATAACCACAGCCTCTTGAGGCTCTATGATGGCAATCTTCCACAAATCAACGGCATTTATTTTGCTCAGAGGAGAGTCAGAGGTGAAACTATATTTCTTCTTTACAAAGAGCAGAAGTTATTTACTTGATCTGTAGAAAACCCAATGCAAGTTGCAGATTTGGTTTGGCTAACTGTCAACATCAATTGTCATGTTGAATGCTGCCATGCACTCTTTTAAATACTGCATCTATAAACAGAAGAGATTTATGTTGCAGCTGTAGCATTTTTTTGAGAAAATTACAATCATAGCAAGGAGCAGGCAGAAGTCTGTGTATATGTCCTATAAAACAGTTGAAAAGACTTATACATCATGCAAGGGATCTCTGCTCATGCATGCACCAATCTAAATTTTACATCTGTAATGCTGTTAAAGATGGGAAAAGATTGCTTTAGACTGGCCAATCAAGTTGGTAATTAGTTGCATTAGAAATTTCAACAGAAAAGCGGAGTTAAAAGGCATGCAGATTAATATGAGCTGCTGCTAATCTCAATTTTCTTTGCATTTTGAGAGGAGGGAAATAGTATGCACACAGAAACATAAAACATCCAAAGAAAAGGTTCTGCAAAATCAAATTTCAAATTCCCTGAAGTCATTTAACAGCATCCATAAAGCATGAGACCTGTGATTCTCACATGCTACAGTAGTACAGAAAAGTCCTTTCAGTTAAACAGAAACCTGATGACCTCGGTCAAATGTTCCTTTGTTGGAAACAATGGAAACCTTTTATTATAAATGGGCACATTTATAATGAATAATTCAGTTAGCATTGTGTTGTATGAGCAGTTACAGTTTCTCCTGCACAACAGGACTATCTCAACTTTCCTGTACTATGGATAAATGAGCAGAAGATTAGGTGGTTTAAATTATCCCATGCAATCAAAATTTACTGGATGTTTTTCTAAAAAAGACATGTGAAATCCCTACAAGAACTAAGTGGCTTAAAATGTTTTTTTTTTTTTTTGATAATGTGTAATTGGACCTTGAATTAGCCAAGTGTTGAGTGTTTTTCTTTTTAAACTACCAGTAAATGATATGCACCCTGGGGGTCTCACCATGGGGTCTTGAACTCTCCAAAATACTTTTAAGTTAGAACTGAAAGTTTGTTGGCTGATTCCACACTATTAAAAATTAGATAATTCTTTAGAGATAAATTCATAACCATTAACGTGGGTATAAAAGAACAACTGAATTAAACAACATCTAAAAAAAATTTAGATGCACCAAAACATCAGTTGGTGACTGGAATCACATGATTAATGCCACACTGATCAGTGATTTGACAATCAGTCAGCGCCTCCTCTCCAACACTGTTTCCTATCGTATGCAGGAATTGCTGGAGTTCATGTGTTACATGGGTTTTAAAGTGAAGAAATGAAAGAGATTTTTTGCAAAAGAAAGTTCTGTCACATTTTTAAAGTATGTTACTCACTTTTGATGTGCTCTCAATAGTGTTTGTACACTAGCATCAGTTGTGTGGAATTCACAGTGTTCTGCTGCATCATGTTACTTTGATATTGGTGCTGTACAATTCCTGGGTTGCAATGAAGAAATTGATTAAGATTGTTTTTGTTTGTCATAATGTCCCTATCACTCTTTGGATCAAGTGTAGGCAATAAGGGTAGTTACAGTCCGTCCAACAGACCAAATCACTGGCATGCATAATTTTAATGATTGGCACTTTAAATAGCCAAATAATGCATCCAAGCAGTGCTTTTTTTTTGCAACATTGCAATCATTGGTATTGCGATGATGATTGAAGTCAATATATTGTGTAGCTCTATTTTCAAATATGTCACCGTCCTGGATGTGACTTCTTGGATGTAACACAGAAGTGTTTTTTAATGTTAAAAGATTAACTGACCATCTCTGAAATGTCAACGCTCTATGAGAGTCCCAAAGTGGTCAGATAATTATTAGCCAAATTAATCAGACCGTATATTAAGGTGGTCAGTTTAACTTTTAGTTTCAAGCATGCAGCATCCTGATATGGGTGAAGAACCTATAAAACATCTTATGAGGTTAGATAACATTACTATGATTGCTGTTAAATTGGAGTCACAGGTGCATCAATTCTGCAGCAGTTGCACGTTTCTGGGAGTGTACATGGCCAGCGAGAGCCTCAGCTATGATATTGCAGAATATTTGCCATGACAAAAATTTCAGGCTTTTGTGGTAATCAAAGTATGTATTGCCACTGTGTTGTTTTTTTTTCCAATGACGTGGTGTCATCATATGCCATTAATGAAAAAGTAGATAGTGATAGAGATATAAAGGACTAGCTGTTAATACTATGTGAAAAAGCAAAAAGCACAGCAAAATTATGAAAATTAGAAGGACAAGAAAAGATATTCACCTCACCCATAAATCCCAATATTTCAATAATTGCAACTATTTTGGGAAACTTAGCAGCAGTATAGTGGAGTAGATCAACTCAGTTCTGTGAACCATTGGATACCTGTGATAAAAGCAGGCTGGGTAGCAGCTGGCAACAAGAGGCGGACACTAAATGACTACTTTCAGCACTGGGAATAAATAAGCAGCTGCTGGGGTGGTGGGTGGTTTGGTCTTAAATACAACCAGAATGTAATTCCCAATCCCTCAAATCCATTCCATACTTTAGTGACATGTGAAAGTCTTTACCCCTCTTAGCATTTTTCACGTCTTGTTGCTTCAAAATCTGTTTTTACACTAATTAATGGCATTTTTCCAGCCACTCTTCCATATATAGCCCAGCTCTGTGGAGCTTATGGCCTATTGCAGTCCTATGGGCATATAATCCAGTCTCTTCTGTGGAACTCTGCAACTCCTTCAGGGTTACCTTTAATCCCTGTGCTGCCGCTCTGAATAATGCCCTCCTTGCCCACTCAGTGAGTTCTGGTGGGCGGCCCTCTCTTGGCAGGCTCATTGTGGTACCATGTGCTTTCCATTTGAAGATGATGGATTTGATGGTGATCCAGAGGAACATCAAATATTTGTACTTCTCCCTGACTTGTACTTCTCAACAACCTTGTCCCTGACTTGTTTGTAGAGCTCCTTGGTCTTCATGGTGTGATGCCCGTTGCTTAGTGGTGTTGTAGCCTTTGGGGCCTTTCAGAAGAAGTATGTTTCTACTGACAGATCATGTGACATTTGCATTGCAAACAGGTCAGGTGGACTTCATTTCACTAATTATGTGACTTTTTAAGGTATTTGGTTGCACCAAAACATTTCAAGGGCTTCATAGCAAAGGAAATGAGTGGTGGGGGGTTACATATGCATAATCCAATTTTCAGTATTGTGTTTCTTTTATCTTTCTTATACATATATATTTCTCATTTCACTTCACCAACATAGACTATTTTGTGCAGATCCATCACATACAATATGATTAAAAAACATTTAAATCAAAGTTTGGAATGTAACAAGATAGACAAAAATCCAAGGGGGGTGAATACTTTTGCAAGGCACTGTAGCTGGTAGGAGGTTCTCCCATTATGATAGCCTTGGGTAGAAATATTTAGGCAAAGATGTATGACATGATCTTGTGGCTTTTGTTTTAACAGAAATGTAACAATTATTTTTAGGTTGATAATATATGTTTAGTATTATATATAACATTTGATACAGACTAATGAAAGAATTTTAGTGGTTTTATGAAATGTGTTTAAATTTGGTCGGTTGGGCAAACAAATGTTCACTCGTGCCCAGTTTTAGGTGCCTTATTTTCTTCTGTTGAATGCTTTTTATAATGTCCTTAATCCAATGTTTTTCTTTTTTTAATGTACAGCCTTTTAAAATATTAAAAGCACAGCTTATTGTCCTTTTTCAGAGAAAAATCCAAAAAATAAAACTAATATAAGGCTCATATACAAGTCAACAGTTAATTTGCGACTTTTACTGCCCGCTTCACCTGACAAAAAGACAACAAAAAAAAAACTCAGTAGAAAGTGCTGATTGCACATAGCATTTCCCTTTTTTGTGTTTTGCTATTTATAGAGTAACAAAAATACTACACCTTATAATTAACAGGTTAATTACTCAGGTTATCTGCAGTTGCAAGCTGCAGGCTGTAAAAAGGGCATTACCCTAATTAGAGAGATGGGTTGTGCTCCTTTAGTTTTCACATCATTACTCTGTTCTTTTTTTATTTCTTTTTAAACTTTTTCGGTGTCTGAGTTGGCCATTACTTGACAGTTTAAAAGGACAGGAAAGGGGGCAGAGAAAAAAGGAAACAGCATGCATTATATAGTCTAGGGGGAGAATTGAACCAAACAATCAAAAGAGCATACTGAAAAAAACAAAATGGAAGTTTAAACTCTACAAACTGAAGGAAGTTTAGATTAAAACACAGAGGAGGGAGATGTGATTCCGCTTCACTGTTTTATAGTCAAATACCAAACTAATATTCAGAATAATATCTATTTAACCTTTGTGTTTTTGCTTAGGGCTATGCCAGACCTTCACCAAAGACCCCACCATAATAAACTAAAACTTAGCAGCAGAATGTTTGATTAGAAACAGTGAAATCATTAAACTCATCTAACAAATCAGAAGTCATAAAAAGCTATAAGTCTAACAAAAATAAAATAGTCTTGTTCAAACCACTGCAAAAAAAATCAAACATAGGAAAAGTAAAACAAGTACATAAATACAAGTCATTAATGGCAGCGAATCTAAGTTCTTTTTATTATGATGTCAGTTTTGACTTCTTAAACACCTTTGTTAAGAAGCACTAATTTCTTTAACTTCTTTACATTAGTTCCAGTGTGGGATTAATTGCAAACACTGTGTATTCATATACTGTTGAATTGTTTGTTTACCATGTGGGTGTGTCTTCTGTGGCAGCCATCCAGAGTTCAGCTAAAGAGGAGGCCCGCCTAAAACCCAGCTCTGATATAGGAAGTGAGCTGATGAGAGCAGGAGTTTGACTGGTTGAAATAGTGTAGAAAGTCAAAGTAATTTAAAAAATGATTTGACTTGTAAAATATGTATCTGTACACATACCATGTTTGCTAAATGTTTTATTATTGATAAAGAATTGTTAATGTCTTCAATATCTATGTGAAAATTAACTTCTTTGTTTCTTTTCCCGCTCTGGAAGACAGATGATTGGCTGTTTTCAATTAGGGTGGGGTCTGGAATGTATATAAGAGGACTGCTGGATGTAGTAGGGAGCTGATTGAAGGACTGCCATTTTGAGAAGCGTTGTGATGGCCCGAAAATTAAACAAAATCAGCTTTGTTTGCTGTACTGCAAAGCCAGAGTAATGTTTTCTTTTGCACACCAACACCTCTCAGTGTAACAACCTTTGCAAATACAATCAGTCAAAAAATAGACATTGATCTTTATTTAATGGAAATTATGTGTCCTTTAAATTTGTAAATGCTTTACTGTTGGTTTCAAATTAGTTATATTACTTTACACAGTTTCCAAAGTAAATGGCCTGCATTTGCTTTATTAAGTCCTCAGAGACCCCAAAGCGCTTTACACTACAATTAGTCATCCACCCATTCACACACTGATAGTGGTAAGCTACGTTGTAGCCACAGCTGCCCTGGAGCAGACTGTCAGAAGTGAGGCTGCCATACCTTCGGCACCATCGAGTCCTCTGACCACTATCAGAAGGCAAGGCAGGTTATGAGTATTGCCCAAGGACACAACAACTGTGATACACAGAGCGGGGGGTCGAACCAGCAACCTATGCTGTTAGAGGACAATCCCCTACAACTGTTGCCAAAGTCGCCCCAAAGTCAAAGTCAAAGTGAACGAACCCCCTTGAGAATGAACAGTCTAAAACTTTTCTTTGAGTTAATGTATAGTAGCACAGTAGTGAGTGTACTTTAAACTTGCCTGTTTGAACCTGATGAGTGACTTGCCTATTTTAAAGGTTCCCAATTTGTTTTAAAAAGGCTGCTTTATACCAGAATGTAGGCCTTCTGCATCCTAGTGTAGATTATAGACCTCAGCAGTTTCAGTGACAGTGACATAAAGTCAGAACACTTCTAGAAGATATCAACTCAAAATGCAACATGTTACACAAGATAAAGCAGCTGTCAAGAGTGAAACTGATATATCTGCTCCTACAGGGAATCATTGCTTGCATTGCATTTCTTCAGAACTGTAAAACAGAACTGCAGTCATTAATGTAGTAGAATCAGAACAGCTGACATTAGAATTGGCTTTGATTGCTTTATATTCACAGCATATTCTGCTAAGATAAATATCTGTAGTTGATGTCATATTGTTTACATTTAACAACACCGGCACCTACAGCATTGAGACCTTAAAAGCATGCAATTGTTTCATAGATTTCTCTAATAATCTCTTAATAATATACTTTATCACAGAGATAGGTGTTTATTTTAGACAACACAAGACATCTGAACAAAAGTTACATTAAAATGCACCACACTGTGATGCAAACTGTTGGCACAGGCAGACGTATGGCCCATCAGGGGAGCTGAGTCATGTCAGTGGGCTGGATGTGGGCTCTCTGTAGGTCAGAGTTAAATTGTTGCCATGTCTGCCAGAAAAATGACGAACATCCAGCAGGCCAATGAAAGAATAGAGATATATAGAGACATGAGGGACCAGACCCTTATATATAAATATTACAATTGTACCAAGGATGTTAGATCTTTTCCTTTCACATAGTGATTGGTGTTCAGTATAAAGTACTACAAAGCTAATCTGTTAATGCTACTGTATATTTTAGATATAAAACTATCTAGAGTTGAGTTTAAGTAAATGTATATGTTGCCTCCGTGATGGCTCGTTCAATTTCAACGATAGCATGAGAAATCAAATTTATTTCATATAGCTCAATTCTACTGCGCAACATGTTTTTCTTTCTAGCTATGGTGCCTTCCTCAGATTTAAACATGCATCTGCTTTCTGATTTCTTAATTTATTATTAATCCATTGACCATCCATGTATTTTAGTAAAACTGATACATTTATATGAACTGCTCATTTTGGTCACTGGCCCTATGGGATGGGGGGTAGGGTCTGTGACCCATGATCTTAACAGAACTGCTTTTTTGTGGTCTTAATCACAGACTGCTTTCTAATGTCCTTTTTAGTGTGATTGTTCTAAATACAAGTTATAAGACTGATACTTTTAACCAATGTTCAGAACTGGGAAAGCGTTTCTCAAAGGGCAGTGAAACACCTTAAGGAACAAGACAATACGGCCCGTTGTCTGCTAAACAAAGCAAAAAAGAACATAAAAAAACTGGATTTTTCCCAACAATCTGAGGAAACGTCTTTTATTCGAGAGGTTTCTGCACGTCCGCCGTCAGTTTTAGAATACCTAAGGAGGAGGAACCGAATCAGTATTTATATAAGCTTATCAACAACTTGAATAGATGCCAGTGAAGGGGCTTTCTGTACAAAGCACTGCACACCACCAAGCATGTCATCATGGGCATTAATATTAATCTGCCAAAGGGCTCCATTGGCATATCTTTGCAAGTGCAGTCAAAAGTAGATAGTAGAAGGACCCGAAGAGTAAAAAGCTGTGAAACTCTAGGACTGCTTTAAGACAAAAACACTGTTCCTTTGAATATATTGTTGCATCACATAAAATGTTTACATGCAGAAGATCTACTAGCAACTACCGTTGTTTGACCTTTTAAAAAGCTTTTATTACATGTTTTTCTAATGAGGCATACATAGATCTGAACCATGATGCTTTCTCGAAATCTGTAAATTTCAATAGCCACAAAAAATTACCAACATTATATATCCTTGGAAGAGCGCTGCTAATCAGAGAGGTCATTAGTTGCTATGGGAAAATTATTTTAATGATACCGCTCACGGATGTGTAATGCAGCAGATGTTTTTAGAATTGCCACACCGTGTATTAAAGCATGCTATAAGTGGGAGCTGTAAAGCAGCAAAGCAAGCTTATCATGAGATTGGCTCTCTCAGGAGTCCTTGAACAAGATTCTTAGTTGGTGCCAAGAGATGGTGACATCATGCTCTATTTCTGGCTTTCAAATGGAGCATCATGAAGCTAAAAGGTATCCATTAATGGGGACCAGCTGCATGGTAAAAAAAAAAAAAACACAACCAGTCAATACCAGAGTCCTGTCTGAGGACTCAGTGGAAGCTTTAAAATAAACCAAATTAAATTATAATGTCTTGATTCTGTGCCATTGTTGGAAATGTATGTCAATATCCCAGATAATCCTCAACCAGAGAAAACTACAAATTTATATTTTGCATTTTACGAAGCTGAAACATGCATCTTGTTAATACAGTGTATTTATCACAGCTGGAATTTAAAATAACCATATAATGGCTATTGCGGGTAGAATTACATTTCCAGGTCAGCATTGGAGGAGCATTAAGTATTGGTCCTAACCTCATTTCTTTCTGCTCACTTTAGAGGATATCAGGGGACCGGTTCTCTTATTCATTCAGGCAAAGCCAGCAAAAAGAGCGTGTGTAAGGATGGGATGATGTATGTGTGTGTGTGGATCAAGGTTTGAGAATTTCTTGCCTCGAGCTCTGAGTCATAACCAAGTTTTTCCCCGCAGTGATGCAAACACAACACCCCGCTCTGTTCCCACCTACACAAATATAGGCTCAAACACGTGCACTTTTCCTCACAGGAGGAGATGACATCAAAGACCTCCGGAGTGTGTCAATCTGCGCAATGTAATTTCCAATTAATCAGGCTTTTGGGGACATTTGGGAAAAAAACTAACTAAAAAACACATTATTCTTTTATCAATTTTATTATTTATCTAAAAGATGAAAATGAGAAATGTGAGAAAATTAGAAAACACAACAAATACTTGATTGTATGAATACCGTTAGCCAGACATTTACAAACACTGTATGAAAATATGCATAATCTTTGTTTTTCACTGTCTAACTTTAAATGTGACTAAAGTCTTTATGTTTTAGGTCAATTAGGGTTATTTACATTTACCAACATTCCAAATTTAATTTTTATCAATAATTTTAAAATTCCTCAAATTCATACGTTTACTTTTATTTTCCTAGCATTTGGTAGCATTGTCTTTTGCACCGTATGGTCTAGGTAAAAGAATTCTCACAGTAGTTTGCTGGAATTTCAGCCCATTTTTCCTGACAGAACGGATGCCAGTAAATCAGGTTTTTCTGCTGCTTTGCAGGTTTGTGCCAGGGTAATTGTCTATTTGGAGGGCTCATTTGCACCCAGGCTTCAACTTTTGATGTTGTTATGATTCTGGCATGTCTGCTCTTCCCTGTCTCTCTGGCTGCAATAAGCAGATGAGATGCACCTGGTGACTGCTGCAGTGCAGTGCAATCTGTGGCATTCCAAGCACCAGTGTCTTCCCTGATATATACTGACTCTGACAAGCAGACGGTGCCAGATTTTTGAAAGCCATCGTGTGAGTAGATATTCAGCGTTCCTTCCTGTCTGATCATTGTTTTTTGACCTTGCCTTGCCTCTTGGATTTTTGCCTCTGCCTGCCCCTTGTCGGACTGTTTGGATTTTGGTTTTGACCCTGTTTCCTGCATCTGATTTATGCATCTGCCTGCCCCTTGCCTGACGTCTCTTGTTCCGATCATTGACCCTGTTTCTGTCCCTGGATTATTGAATCAGCCTAGCCCTTGGATTATTCAGCCAAAAGTCACCTGTCTCCCTCACCTGCGCTGTGGAGATCCCTGCCTTCTACCCACTGAGGTTTCCCCTCTGGGTTTCAAGTTTAACCCAAGACAAGAACAGGTTAGTGACTTTTCTGATCCTTGCAAGATTTGGAGAAACTACAAGTCACTAATCCTTCTTTCTGCTTCTGTGATTCCTGGAAGTTGTGTGGAGTTTAACCTGAGTGACGTTTTCCTGTGGCTGAATAAACTTTTTAATCTTTCAGTTCTGTGTCTGGCTGAATCTTGGGTCCGCCTTTTTCTAAATCGTAATAGATGTTGCTTCAATATTTCGACATAATACTCTTTTCCTATAATCCTAAAGAGAATATACAGCTATTAGTTTATGGCCTTCAGCTCCACAGTACTTGGGCTATGGATCAGGATAATGATCTGAAGTCCACCCCCGAATTGCCCAAAATTTACTTAAACAGGCCATTCATACTTAAAAAAACCCTCCAATGTGGCTAAATTAAAATTCTGCAAAGAAGAGTGGGACAGAATTCCTCCATAGTCATGAAATAGACTCATTGACAGTTTAATAGAAGTTGCTGCTCTCTAGATAGGGTTTAGGAGCCAATACTTTATCACAGAGAGCCAGGTTTGCTTGGATACCTTTTAATCCTTAATAAATGAAATCATCATTTGAAAACTTTTCTTTTTTAACCCTTATTTTTTATTTTTACTAATTTCTTATGTAGCTTAGAAAAAAAAAACAGTAAAAAAAAAGAAAAACGGTACAAACTCCTAACAATAAAATGTCAATCAGCCAGTCTCCCAAGGGACAGCAGGAGAGACGAGACTTTCTGTATCTAGCTGGGAGCTGATGAGACACAGTGGCAATTATGGCAAAGCAGACAGTTGAGAGGTCAGGGCCAGTTTAGTAAGAGTGGTGTCTCAGTAAACTGCAAAACGTGGGCGTAATGGAGGAAATTAGAGGCTGTCTGCAAGATGGCAGGTCGTACTGAGATGTTTGTCACAAAAGTGACATCAAATTGTATTTCTAAATCAAATTAAGTTGCTAAACTGAGGTTACATCAGTCACAAGTCACAACATCTCATTTATTTGTTGGACGCCGCTGGTTTTATTATAGTTTTCTTCCACAGCTTTAAATCAAATCCCAATATTTTAATTTTAGCTTGTTAGTTTATTTTTTTAGATTTTCTTTCTGGCTTCCACACATTCCAGATCCTTCTCTAATTATAAGAAGCCCTTTCTTGATTAACAGTCACAGTTTTCCTTTTTTTCAAGCTCAGCTCTGTTAGAATTGTGTGTCTGCAGAGTTGTAGTGCACCTTTGGTTCCTCACCACTACAAAAACATCCATGGTGAAAGAAAAAAGTATACAGTCTATCAGTTCAAGGGTTTTACATTTCAGGACATATTAAAAAAACATTTCCAGCATCTGAAATTATTTAAAAATAAACTTTAAGGGTAGGGCTGCACAATATACTGCAAATATCTCGTCATTGCAATATTCACATCGCAAAGGACTGTTTAGAGTGCAATAATTGTTGACTAATGTATTCTAAGTGTTATAAACTTGCATTTTGCATGCTAATGTAATGTTTAGCCAGTTGGACAGAGTCTCACAGCAGCAGATGCTCACAACTGACACAAAAGACATTGCTCAAAATGTTAAAGGTCACAGAGTAATGGAGGCACAGATGAGAAATAGAGGAAAGAAGAAAATAGCAACATATTGCAACTAATATCGTTATAGCAATATTTACCAACATTATAGCCATTGCAAATTTTTCTAATATTGTGCAGCCCTATTTAATTGTAGAATAAATGTTCAAACCAAACACATCCCACAATGTCATTATTTAATTAACATAGATGAAGAGTAAACTGAGTAAAGTGTTTGCTTTACATCCTTGCAGGTTTCACAAGATTTAAAGAGGTAAAGTACCAGCCAGCTGCCAACCAAATGCACTGATTATCAGCAAGTGTCACCACCTCTTGAAAACACCTTTTCTCTTAAAATAGTAAGAAGGACAAAGTTTGACCCATGTACTGTAATAGCACATGGGTCAAAAACTGTGCACATGTGAACATTTGGTATCATGGATTTAAAAAGCTTAGGGGTTCAAAGCACAAACATTTCCTATGATTTAGATCCATTTTAATGAGTTAGTGCCAAAGTGACCCAATGCTTTTCCAGCTGTGCTGTTTACTGCTTTTCAGCTGGTTGAAAAAAGGTTACTACACCCTCACTTATAGGAAAAATACCTGCTTGGAATTATTACCGACTTGAGGTTTGCTACTCAAACAGGTAACCCAACTAATTAACCAGCTAATATCTGCTTCCTATACTTGTGATATTCTATACAAAGCAAAACGACAAAAATGATGATATTTTACACATAATTCCTGTTATCTTTAAAAGTAATACAAAATGTTGCAGGTGTTTATTCTATCTTTTCCCCAACTCTCTGTATCTATATCAAAATACAAAAAAACAAAAGGTGCAAAAAACAGTATTAAAACTGTAATAGTCAATATGGTCCACTATTTTACATTTATTGACATATTTGTAGCTTCGCTGTCATAAATGAAAGCAATTACATTTTGCAATAATTTTCAGTTTCAATCCATTTTTGGATATTTTCTCAAGGTTGCTGATCTTGAAAATATGCTGATCTGTGCCTAATGCTCTCACATTACATAAAGATTTATCAAAATATTAGTTAGACACTATCAAAGCCGATTCAGTCATCAGGAAATCTGACCACTCATAGATGCAAAATATTCGACCAAATAATGCCTTGGGACAAAAATCTTTATCGTTCTCCTTTTTTTTTAATTTTTTATTATAGTATATTTGGAGTGAAATGCAGACAGCACAATGTTTATGTGTGAATAAAAGCTGTTTAGTGTTACTCTGAAGCTGGTCATAGCCTCAAATAGCCCCCTGTGTTTTGTTAAGTATTAACATCCAACCAATTTCTACGTTTAGGTTATCTGTTGAATATCTGAGGACACTAGATAGCCTTGAAAAAAACACCCAGATGGTGCTGCTTTGTTTAGCTGATCCATGTTCCTGTTACTTACTCACTTCACAGCACTCTTGTAATCTACTGTGCTAATCATTTGAGAGATAATTACATCTGCTAGATATCCTTCTTGTTACTTCAGTATATATGATGAGAAACAGCCCTGTCCTAGACAACAAAACAATATATTTGACATTGGTACAAGCAAAGACTCATCCAGAGGACTAGATCTTTCTCATCTGACCCTAACCTTAGGAGAATGTTGATCAAGAATCTCTGATAGAGCCATTATCGCCACTCAGTGCGTAACATGCACGTGCCATGCCTGTCCATGTCTCTGTCGAAAGGGAGATGAGGTGTTAAAAGGTCAGACGAAAAACAAAGCTTTGAGAGTAAGCTAAGCGGAAAAAACATATTTTAGTTTTAAAAAAAACAATGTTTAGAAGTGAGGGAAATAGCTCACATGTGCCAATGTTGATCACAGTGTTTATAGAGTTACTTGAAAAAGCATTAAAAAAAACTTGAAGTTTTTAGATTTTGTCATCTTACAACTGCAACTTTCAACATTGATGGTCTGAGACCAACACAAAATTGAGCAAGATTGTGATGTGGAGGGAAATCGATACCTGGTTTTCAAAGCTTTTTAACAAGAACTGAAAAAGTGGCTTGTATTTGTATTCAACCCCTTGTTACTATGATACCCTTAAATGAAATTCAGTGAACAATTCAGTAAACAACTGCCTTCAGAAGTCACCCAGTTTGTCCAGTTTGCAATTTACCACAACTTATGTAGACCAAAATTGACTTTTTTTGACCTACATCAAAACCAGTATGTGTGGTGGAAAAATCAACATCATCCACATGGTAAAAATTGGTGGCACCATCATGTTGTGGCGATGCTTTTCTTCAACTGGGACTAGACAGCTGGTCAATGGTACAGAACGATGAAAGGAGTTAAGCAAAGGACAATCCTGGATGTAAACCTGTTTGAGGCGGCAAAAGACCCGAGACTGGGTGGAGGTTAACCTTCTGGCCGGACGACTCTAAACATACAGCCACAGCTACAATGGAATGGTTTACATAATCAACTATTCATGTTTTGGAATGACTTAAATCAGTTACAAGACTTGTATTCATAAACCTTCCCCACCCATTCTGACTAAGTCTGAGTTATTTTGTAAAATAATGAAGAACATTTGTGTCTCTAGATGTGCAAATATAAATGCAGGCCACAATTTTCAGATTGTAATTTTTAGACAATGCCTTTACCTTCCACTTTACGGTTACTGTCTACACACTGTTGGCCTATCACATAAAATCCTTATAAAATCCATTTAAATGTGTGGTTTTAACTTGAGAAATGTAAAAAGGTTTAAAGAGAACCAATACTTTTACAAACCACTGTATATAGGACAAACGATCAGCGTGAATAAACAAATGTTAGGTTCTTGTGAAATACATTATCGACCTCAAAGGTGTACTCATGTATTATGTATTCTAGATGTAGTCAATACTTAACTTTAGAGGAGCTGACCTTCGCTTCTCCTTTTTTAATGCTTTCTCCTCTCTTCCTGCTGTGCATCAACTGCACATCTAGCCTACAGGCGGCATGAACTGGGGCACAAACAATAACAGTAATCATGGAAAATCATGTGCTGCTCCGGCGGAGAGGACCAGCTGACTGGCTGCTGGAGCCCTCGGGGTTTGCAGTACAAGCAACAAGAAATGAGGGAAAAACAGTAAACGGATCCGCCTTCCATTCCATCTTCTGGACAAGCGTAGTCATCTATATTTCTACACACGGCTTGTGTCATAAACCGTCCCTGCTCCCTCTCAGTGAACTGACATCCACTCTTTATTCACTGCTCACCACCAGAAAAATCTACAGAATATTCTAGTCCATGATAACAAAAGCTAATTTTAGGATATAAGTGGTATAAACGCCTAGACCCAGGTGTTTAAGGGATAACATTGTGATTTCTGCTGAAATGTACATTATGTTTGACAACTATAAAAACAAAACTGTCCCCACTACCATTTAAATGAAACTATAATTGGTATGCAAAACTTAATCAGCAATTGGCATGAGAGATATTTGCAGAAAGTAGACTTGACCAGTGTGTTCTACAGCAGGTATGCAAGCTATGAATAAGAAAACCACAGATCAATTCTCTGTTCTATACAGCAGTTTAGTTCAGTCTTAGCTTTCACTACAGCAGTGGTGTTGGCTGGTGTCTCATTACTTTGTGAATGGCCAGATAATAATCAACATTTGGAGGCTTTGAGGTCAAGCTGACGATGCAGAGGAATCCCATAAACAAGATATTTACATGTACAGTCAATCACATATATTTAGTGGTGAGACGCTGCATGGTGGCGCAGTTGGTAACACTGTTGCCTTGTAGCAAGAAGGTCCTAGGTTCAACTACCAGCTGGGGATCTTTCTGCATGGAGTTAGCATGTCCCCTCCGTGCATGCGTGGGTTCTCTCCAGGTACCTCAGCTTCCTCCCACAGGCCAAAACATGACTGTTAGGTAAATTGATCTCTCTAAATTCCCCTTAGGTGTGAATAAGTGTATGCATGGTTGTTTGTCCTTTATGTTTCTGTATTGCCCTGCAATGGATTGGCGACCTGTCCAGGGTGTATCCTGCCTCTCGCCCATAGATTGCTGGAGATACGCCTCAGCCTTGGCTTCTCTAAACTCCTGCCAGCCATTTATGTGGCCACAAACAAAGACAAGCTCAGAGCCTGTACACCTTGATTTTTTATGTCAAGACGAGCCTATCTCCCTCCTCTAAAAACATCTGTTTAATAGGTGATAAGACATGTATTTTTGGAGGACTGCACCTTGGTGGCAGTGAGGTGGATTAGTTGGAGTCTACCCTGCAGCAGAAGTCTTCATGAGTCTGTGTTTGGCAACAGTAAATAGAAAGCATCGGGAAGGGGGCTCTGGTCCTCTAGGGCCTTTCTACTGTAATGCACAGATGAGTGCTCCGGAGAAGGTTGTTGGTCTGCCAGCTCGCTTGTCTGTGACACGACAGGGGTCACAGTGGGATGAAGGAGGGTTACATAGCACTCCAGGCACTAGTTTGCCTGCATGCCTTGTTTGTCTTTCCCTTCCACTTTCTCAGAACCGAGTCTATTGAGTACAAGTAAAAACGCAACAATTAAAAAAACAAACCATGGGTAAAGAAGGGGTGTCGCAATCATAGCATTTAAACGACTGTTATCTGTCACACAAATGCTTTTAATTAATGATTTAACGTAATGTCATATTTAGGATTTGATGGTACAGTAGCTTTTACTTTGTCATTTACCTCCCATGCTAAGGTCATCTGCAGAGAGAGAGAGAGAGAGGGAGACAGGGAGAGCACTATAATTTTGAGCAGTAAGATGAATCAACAGCTAAGAAGAGTAATTGTAGGAATGGGAGGGTTCAGCTGGGTTCGTAATTCAATGTCTCAAATTGTTTTGCAATGTGTCTGTGTTGTTTTCAGATGCATTTGCAGCTGCAGCTTTCTCAACATACCCGAAGTATGCATCTAATTAAAGGGTTGATTATCTATGGAGATTTATTTTAAAGAAGAAGTTTACGACTGCTCCTATGCATTAATTGCAATGACTAATAAAGCTAATGGTGGCTTCTGCCATTCCTCAGCTTGGTAAATCAAAAATGCAAAAGTACAACAGCCTGCAAATGAAAAAGGAAGCCACAACAGGAAAGGGATGGGTATTGCTGGATTGCTATGCATGAATTGGTTTTAGGGGGTGGGATGTGTCCCTGGAAGTGTCTAGTGGGGAGAACAAATGTAATTCCCATCGGTTGAAAGTGTCACAGCGAGCTGCAGAGCCATGACCTCTGATGGAAAATGGTAGAAACATCGAAAAGAAGGAGACATAAGGCAGAGCTGCATGTAACAGAAAAGCCAGTGACAGCAGAAACAGAGAAAAGAAGGGGGAGACGAACAGGAAGAAGGGAATCACACTAGTCTTCTGGCCTTTGAAAACGACGGAGCAATATCAGTAAATATACATTTGCATCATGTCTATTGCCTTAATGAGGCCAGTTATGTAAAAGATCTGCTTCTTCTCATCTATCACCTCATCTGGAATCAAACACGAGAAAAGGACCAGAAAGCAATCTACTGGGCTCTTAGGAATTCCAGTACATTTAAGTCTAATCCAACAATAAGCCTACTAAAAATGTGGAATATAGCTCCATGTAAGTGATACTTTTACATAGCAAAAATAATTTGAGTGTAAAATCAAGATATTAACAACTCTTCCATACCGTACTGTTGGCTGCTTCTATAACATTTTATTGTTTTAAAAAACAAAAAACTCTTCTGTTGAAACATGTTCCTGACAAAGGGCCTCAATATGATTACCAAGGCTTAGAAAACGGCATCACAAACCATTAAACTAAGGCTGAGATTAATGGGCCACTAAGAAAACAGCAGATTAATTAACAGAATTGTTTGTGCCAAGACATTTCTAGCAGGATTTTACTGACAGCTAATTTAAGCTAGACACCAGGAGATGCGCTTGAACAGTATGTCGGCTCTGTCATTACACTATGACAAACAATACTTAAAAAAATAGATTTACCGCCAGAGGAGATCAGTGAAATTGTCTGATAATGGAAATGTTATTTCACTTTGACAGGTCAGAATACCTTGGCGGGGGTATTAGGCTGCGGTAAATTCTGAGGTGCTGCAGATTTACATTTTCAATTGCAAAAAAAACCCAAAGAGTAATATGTAGTGATAAGGATGTGATAGTGTCATTCCTGTTGAATTATATAAGAATAGGCAGGCTTCACAACTTGTAGGTTTGACTTAGCAAACACAGGTGATCTGCACTACTAGCCTGCTGCAGTATTTGAGGTAAAAACACACTGGGATCACTATGGTGCAACATCTGATGTAGATCAAGGATCAGTCTCAAAAGTACAAAAACAACTACTACTCAAGGTGAAGAAAGAAAGAATTGAGGATGATTTCTACAAATTAGAAGATACTATCAATGCATTAGTTAAACTGCCAAACCCAGATTGTAAGAAAGTGCTATTTAATGAAGAAAAAAGAAAATGTATTTTTAGAAATGTACAGTACGCCATGCATAGGCAGTGAAATAATCCTAATATCATTGTAACCTAACGCAGTCCCTGCTTAGAATGAATCTGGCTTCACAGAACATATCAAAATAATATAACTGGCTATAAGCTACTGCTGACATAGGCAGCACCCAATCTACATAACATTCAACATAAAATGTTCAGATATTTTGGATTGTCAACTATTTCTTATCAATAAATTAAAAGAGTTTCATTGACAGTTTATTAAATGAGGTTGAAGATTTTCATTGCTGTTTGTCAAGAACAAGAAAAGGGTCACCATTAGCTCAGAAGCACGTGGAAGTCTTGTGTGACATGTTCTGTACCAGTGTACAATGAGGGAATTCTTGAGTCCACTGACACCAAAAATAGTCATCATTAAATACTGATGTTCTAAAACCAAAGTTCTTAATAAACCTTTATAGAATTAAAAACAACAGATAAGAACTACTAAATAACCTATTTGTCTATAGAAAATATTTAGCAAAAAATTTAAATTTCATATCTTTCAATCTTTCCTTTCAGTGTAATTATTGTGGCCTACCTGTGGCAGGGCGGAGCTAAGCTGCCGCTGCAGCGAGTCTCGGTCGTAGATAACATCCTGCAGATGCTGCTGAGCCAGTCCGAGGCTCTCCTGGGTTTCCCTCAGTGTATCCAGCAGCCGATCCCTTTCGTCCAGCATGTTGACCTCACTGCTCAAATGGGATCCGGATCCAAAACATCTTGGGGGGCCGCGCTGGCTCAGGCTGTGTCTCCTAATCTGGGCATCACCCCACAACCTCTTGCTCTGGGCCCGAAGTAAAAATTAGAGTTTTTTTCAGAGATTTTAAAAAAAGGCATCTGTGATACATACATATATAATTTTTTAATTTTAAAAT